>JAKXYG010000244.1:52500-74522 GCA_025895645.1 Cardicola forsteri | reverse complement strand
TATCAATATTTTGTTCACTAATTTTGATGATCAAATCATTGTTTGACTTGGTGCACAACACTTTTATTTTTGAACAATTAATCTGTAAACCAATACGAGAACTGATATCACTGAGACGTATTGTCATATTTTGCATCATTTCTGGAGTTTTACTCAGTAGACCAATATCATCTACAAAATCCAAATCTGTTAATCTGCCATGGTTCCATTTGATGCTATCAGACAAATTATTCATGGATCGAGTCATAATGAAATCAATTACCAGAAGAAACAAAACCAGTGACAAAATACATTAGTAGATGTACATTCAGCATATGCATTCATACAAACAACAACAAAACAAGTCAAAATAAAAGTAAAAAGTAACTGTTGACATCATCAACCCCGTCAATCTTTGTGACGTCAGAAGGATGCCGTCTACCACCCAAGAAACTTGATTACCATTAAAGTCGATTGTTTTATATGCCAAATCAAAATAGAAAATAATAAAGAGGTGATCATGTGATCACCAACCAAAATGAAGAATGCAACAATAGAAACCCAATTGCTTTAAAATAAAAAACCTACCGCATAGCTGCTGCCAGCGTCTTGATGCTTTCGCACAAGTCCTTGCTTCCTGCGGCGAATGCCTTGGAAACGTTGTCCGATTGACCACCATTACGGCTACTGGCTATCATCAAATTTTGAGCCGTTCGAAGAACATTTTGAGTAGCATTCAGGGTAGAAAACCCGGCCATACATATGGGCCGCTGAGCCTTGAACGGAAAAAATCAATAATATTTTTATTATTTATTTATTTATTTTTACTACTTTAAATGTTTTCAGTAGTCGATATGGTGGCATATGGTGGGTCGATAATGGAAATCGAACCCAGGCTTGCGTCGAGCGCTTTGCCGCTTCGATAACGTAACAAGTGCATAGGAATCGGAAATTTTCATGGTTAATAGATGGCATCCTTGTGACGTCGCCACTGTTCGCAAATATTGATGAGTCAGCCTAATTTTTATCAGGTTTATCACCCTAACAATTACATATGATATACATACCTTCTATGTATCCTGAGTGTATGCTTGCACCCACCCACAGTAGCGGAAGATCAGTTTTACCGCTGTGCTCTCGTATTCTGCTGTTATTAGTCTACATGCCTATAGGCACCCAGTCCACGATGCACCACGTAGAGGACGAACAGTCAGGAATGTCACCATCATTGGAAATTGATACTTGATAAGCATTACATTGAAATCCTCAAAATTATTGACATTACACAAACGGCCTTGTCGTAACTCACTTCTGACACATCCATTTCCTCATCGTGTCTAATAAAACCGGCAAAAATGGGATCTGTCGTAACGAAGCTGACAAGTTCGTTGACATTCGAGCCTACCGCCCGGGCATTAGTCCAGACTTGACGTTCGCCATTGTCAGCCGACGTAGGTGTGGCTACACCAACAGAACTACCGCGATGTTGGATGAGCGTTGTAATCGATTGCATCGTTTGTTTGGTAAGATAATTCAAGTGCTGACGACTGTTGACGTCCGATATTTTGCTCGACAAGAAATTGCACGCTTCGCAAAGGGTTTTGGCATTACGAGCCATCTCGGTCGATAGGGCGATAATCTACGGTGGGGAGAGATTTGAAAAACAATATTTAAATTGTTACTGCTTGGAATATTGGACGGGAAACGTAAGTAGTGGAGATCGAATTAATGCACACCCAGTCAAGCGCTATACCACCGGACCAATCGAGAGTGGTCTGGCGGTACAGTACTCGATTCGGACCTGGGTGAGCATTGGGGTTCGAATCCCACCACCGGCCCACTAAAATACGGGCCCACGTTCGGCTTCGTTAAAATGTCCCCACTGCTGAAAGATGCGTTTCTTGTCAAAAGATTCAAAGTAGCAAACGTAAAATAAAATAAATAAATTCCTTACAATTAGAACAACAAAAATCTCTATAAGCTAACATATTGATTCCATATGTTTGAACGTTTTTCCTAAAATATTCGTCTAACCCCATTCATTTCAATTAGATTTTCCCGAATGGTTGTTGGCCAAATGCTTTTGTGGTGTACTTCAACTTTTCTTCTGCCATGTCGAGAGATGCTCTCAGGAGCGAAATTATATAAATTTTTTAATATAATCCTATTCCAGGAAATAAATAAAAACCACAGACATGACTACAAAGTCTAAGTTTTACAGAGACCAAGTTGCTCATCTTGAATTCAAAGCCTTCCCCTTTCTCAATCAGAGTTGAGACTGGTAGAGGTACTACTACTATAACGGCTACTATAATAATAATTATTACTACAAGTATAAAACAGCTGAACACTGTTTCTAGGTGCCTACCGGAATGGTTTAGCGGTAGAGCGTTCGACTCAAACCTGGGTAAACATGAGGAGGGGGAGTTCCACTCTCACCATCAGCCCATGTTCGGCTTGGCTAAAATGTTCACTGCTAAAAAACATTGTAAGTAGTAAAAAATACGTGAAAAAAAGTATAAAACAGATGAGCAGTGCTCGTTTTTGGCTCAAGTTAAGTATTATTATTGATTATTCGGTAAATATGAAAAAAGATGTATAATTACACGACTGCAGATAATTTGCTACAAGAAAACATTTTTATTGTCTACAAAATTCCGCCCTTCCAAGTTACAGCATAAAGCGAATGATATGCAAATACAAATAATAACATTTTGAAATCATCATTATTTGACTAAGATAAAATCAAGAAAAAATCATGAAATATGTACGCAATCTGTAGGATAAATGACGGTTTGTACTGTTAACAAATATTACAGTCTGATAAAAAGGAAATAATCAAGATTAGTAATTTATTATTATTATTATTATTATTATTATTCTCATTATTATGATTATGATTATTATCATGATTATGATTATGATTATGATTATTACTGTTATTATTATTATTACTATTATTATAAATAATCATAGTAATGATGAGATGAATTGATTTCGTATATTCCCGTCAATCATAGATAATTATAATTAATACTACTACTACTACTACTACTACTACTACTACAATATTTAAAAAAATCAATAATAATAATGATAATAATGTTAATAGCAAAAGTAGTAATTATAATAATTATAGTAACCATAATAATAATAATAATAATAATAATAATTATTATTATTATTATTATTATTATTTTTATTTATTATTTTTATTTATTATTATTATTATTCTCATAATTATGATTATGATTATTATGATTATTACTATTATTATTATGAATAATCATAGTAATAATAAGATGAATTCATTTCGTATATTCTCGTCAATCATAGATAATTATAATTAATACTACTACTACTACTACTACTACTATATTACAATATTCAAAAAATCAATAATAATAATAATAATAATAATAATAATAATAATGTTAATAGTAATAGTAGTAATAATAATAATTATAGTAATGCACTAATTATGTATCTGGTTGAACAACACAATTTACTGTAAATTCATTTACGTAACGCATGTATATTTGTATTGTTTATGTAAACATTTGAATTTAAAAGTAAGAAATAATCATTCGCTTAAAATTTCATTCGTCTAATCATTGTACTTAATAAATAATAAAAATGAAATAGTTGACATTTTAATCATTAATAGAATTAAGGTCGTTTTGAACGTTCAATCCAAAGCCTTTGTCTAAATCAGTTAATAATGTGGTCATTATTTCCGTATTGACACGGCAAATTAAAACAATCGACTTCAATGGCTTGATAAGCGTAACGAACGTAGAAGAATAATCAAGTTTCTTGGCTGGTAGACGGCATCCTTGTGACGGCGCCACTGTTCGCAAAGATTGACGAGGCCGCCTGATTTTTTGTCAGGGCTATGCCTCTTAGCCCAAGGCTACATATGGTATACGTATACTTTAAGATGCCTTTTAAATATTCTGGGTGTGTATTTACACTTTTCTGCTTAAGCGGAGGTTCAGTTTTGCCGCTGTACATTCGGTCCCTGCTGTTATGAGTCCAGGCCAAAATGCACCATATAGAAGAGGAACAGTCGGGAATATCACAATCAACGGAATTTGGGACTTTATAAGCATTACTCAAATCCTCAGCGGAAAATAAATCATTTGGCAACTAGACATATAGCCGAGCTCCTATACCCATCCAGTTTTAATTCTAAAACTTTAACCAACTCTACCATCGGTATAGATTGGTAGAATACACTCTTAACACTTCAAACATGCATTATCATTCACGGTGAATGTACACTGCTCCCGTGTTTTAACAAAACAATACCATTTTTATTACTTGAATCCTGTTTTTTAGCAAGTTGCCATTTCGCGATTGTTAAATGTAACCAAATTCAAATGTTTACAGTGAACTACTTGCTATATATTTCAGTAGTATATATTTTTTATTTCAAAATCCCTTCACTTTGAAGAGCATAGGGCAATAAGATTGTTCCACAGGATTGTACATTAAATTTTCGGCTATGAAGATTGTCCATACCATCGTTAGAATGATGTTGCTTTCATTTCTTTGCCGTAGTTAATTAAAAAAGTATCCTATTGTTATTTTTAGAAATATTATGTAGAGTTGGACTTTTAGCAAAACAAACGGGAATCTGCATTTGATGCCGGCAGTCGCGGATGGTCTAGCCATACAGCCCTCGATTTGGACCTGAATTCGAATCGCATCACCGGCCCACTAAATGCGGGCCCCCACGTTCCGTTTGGTTTCTGGTTGAAAGAAAAGTAAAAACGTACTTGGCGGTGATCGGCGTTTCGATCGCAAATAGCATCGGATGCCGACTGAATTTCGCGTTGACTTTGAACGAACAAATTCAGATCAAGTTTGTCCGTTTTAGCTGATCTGTTGGCAGTCATCATTTGACTTACCAGTCCAATCAAGTAGGCAGACTGATAAAAAAAAGGAAAAACAACAATTGGTTATTCATTTTGGTTGGTAATCATCATGTGGTCACCTCTTCATTATTTTTCATATAAGGCATAGCAAACGATCGATTTCGAAGGCTTGATAACGTAATACAAACGTACAAGAATAACAAAGTTTCTCGACTGGTAGACGGCATCCTTGTGACATCGCCACTGTTCGCAAAGATTGACGAGGCCGCCTGATTTTTTGTCAGAGCCCAAGGGCTACATATGGTATACGTATACATTTAGATACCTTTTAAGTATCCAAGGTGTATGTTCGCACCCACCCGCCGAAGCGGTAGCCCAGTTATACCGCTGTGCATTCGATCCCTGCTGTTATTAGTCTAGATGCCTAGGGGCACCTAGTCCAGGATGCACCACATTGAAGTGGAATATTCAGGAATATCACCATCACTGGAAATTGAAATTTTACAATCATTACTCAAATCCTCAGGACCATTAGTTTTGGCAATCTTATAGATATGAGGAGTTACATTTGGTGAACGTATTAACATTTATTTTAAATTCAAAACTCATTCGCTCTTTCTAAAAAATGAACATTTTTGCTCTAAAAAGCAACATGATTGTTCTATATAATTCTATATTAAATGTTTGGCTTCAAAGATTATGCATATCGAAGATTGTAAATTCTATTTAGATTTTACCAAATTCTGTCATCGGAATTCGTGCTGTTTTCACTTCTTTGCTTTATCTAGTTTAACAAAATTGTTGTTTCTTAAATAATATTTTTTTACAGAGGTCTAATTGTTAACATTGCACTCAAAACCTCCTCTTTTCCCAGAAACCAGACTGGGGGGCTGCATGTAGTGCCAGTGATGGCACTCATACTTATGCCCATCCAAGTTTACTCTATATCGCGCTGTAGATCCGTTTTAGAACAATTGTAGCCACATCCAAGTTACAATTCCAAAAGTGAATAAATTTACCTGGCCTGTTTCTTCGACCAAATTGCTGACTGAGTCGGCGCACTGATAAACTGCCGTTCCAAATTCGTCGCGTTTCTGATTGCGAGCCGAGATTGACATGAGGCGCAAACTTTCGGCCAGCGGCTGAAACGGAATAATTATTCATTTATTTTACAATTGGCGTGAATCGTATCAATTTATTCATTTTTACTACTTGGGGATATTTTGACGGGAAATACGTCTTTCGTTAGTGGCGTAATAAACAAAGTTTCTTGGCAGGTAGACGGCATCCTTGTAACGTCGGCATTGTTTGCAAAGATTGATTTGTCAGGGTTATCTCCCTTAGTCCAACGGCTACATATGGTATACGTATACCTTAAAATACCTCTTAAGTATCTTGGCTGTATGCTCACACCCACCCGCCGTAAAGAAAGCCCAGTTATACCTCTGTGCACTCGGTTTAAATACCTAGGAGCACCTAGTTCAAGATGCACTACGTAGAGAACGAAAAGTCAGGAACATGACCATAATTTGAAATGGAGACTTCATAAGCATTACTCAACTCCTCGTGGATCACCGGCATCCCAAAGGGAGCGACCTGTTTGATCCGAAGTCAAACGTCTTATCCATTAGGCACTATTGTTATTTAAAAAGCATTTTCCAAAAATGGCAAAAAAGAAACCTTAAAAAAACCCACGAAAAATAAAAAACGGAAGTTTATGTATCAACAAAATAAATTCAACTTAATTACACAATAACGTTCAGTTGCACTTAGTTCAAAAATAATTGCACAATCAACCCAATTGAAATTAAATATTACATTTCAAATTGGAAAAAAACCCCATCACTGATTATATTGATATGAATTCACTCACTTCCAAACTTTTAGCCACTGCTTCGACACATTCATGATAACTGTGTTCATTCAGCGGTCTGTTGGGATTTTCAAGCAATGGGCGCATCGCTTCCAAACGTCTCAAAGCTGCATCAATTTCTCGTTGATCGGAACTTATTCCCGAAGTGCATATTGTCAACAATTGACTAATACTTTCCGTAACTTCTCTACAAGTAAACACAAATAGCCAATTTTAGAAACTAATAAATTACTACTTATTTATGATTTGAGTAGTCCAATTTATAATAAATAAATTTTACTTACCGGGCAGCCAATTGGAATTTATGGCGCAAATGATCCGTATCGGGCTGACCACAGACGATTCGAGCCTCGTTCATCAACGACTGACTTTGATCGGACACGTGAATCAAGCCGTTGAGCAAATCCCGGTTTACATGAAGTTCGTCGCCTTTATTTGACATAGTCTGCTCGCTGCATGTAGAAAGTTCGATGCCTTTGTCTGTAAGTTGATCGAAAGCACCTGTAAAGCGTCGTGTGGTACGTTTGAACTCTCCGGGAGAATAGGACGACAAAAGATCGCCTGTTGCCTTTTTAATTTACCAAAAAAAAGCGAATACAAATGTTAACATTTGTTCATTCATGTGATGTGGTCATTTCTATCGCACAATATATTAAATCATCATCATCGGGGATAAACATCCCCCATCGGTTATTATCACTCAGGATAGTCCAAACAAACCAAAACGTTTGTAAAAACGTCAATTTTTGTAGTGTGTACTCAAAAAACGACACTTGAGGTGTGCTGACATTAAATGTTAATTACATCCCCCGAGTTAAGCCCCTCCAATGATCTCTGTTGGCTGCATAGGGTAAACAAACGGACGCCCATTTAAATAATTCATTTGGACAAAAATATATTAAAAAAGGACTCCGATAGATCAATAAGCATAAACGTTTTATAGCTTCCTTGTTGCAACGCCACTGTTTCCAAAGATTGCCTGTTAAGTATCGTTGCACCCATTCACCAAAACGAAAGCCTAGTTATATTACTGTACACTCGGTATCTGCTGTATTCGTCAAGGTACTTAGGTACACCTAGTTAAAGATGAACAATATTCAAATCCTCAAGATCATCAGTATTCCCAATGTTAATAGGTCCTTTGCCAAGCACTAAACAAGTTTCACCACTAGCTTGTGCGTATATGTGTGTCATAGCACTATTTGATAAGCAGTTACATTAAAATGTGTGTATGCAAGTACAGGATTAGAAATAATATTAATCAAATCTTGATTTTTAATAATAGGAATATTTAAAATCATTGGGTTCTTTTTATAATTTCATATAAAAATAAAAGAAGACGTAAACTGTGAGTTGAATTCATTCCGTATATTCTCGTCAGTCACAAACATATACAGAATCAGTATATATAGAAACAAATATATAATTATTTATCAATGGGTTTTTAAGAAATTGTTTGTTTTTGAATTGTCAGATCCACTAGGATTTTAAGTCAATCAGGAGCACCGTACAGCTGTTTCACATCCTTATTTGAAATCGTCAGCAGTGCATACTTTTCAAGTTGTACACACTCACACACATGAGCTTGAACCGACGCCCTATCTGGTGTCAGGCCAGCGCGGGCGGATGTAACATTAATGACTACACAAGCATACATATATACATGGACCCTTACAGGGTCAAAGATCAAGCAGCTTGATAAATTCGAAGTAAGTTGTCTCAGATACATTTGGCACAACACACATTTTGCATCATCCGTATCAAGGGACTGGACGAAAAAGATCAGTAACCGCCAAATTCGAAATGACCTCCAATTTCACAATCTTTCATCATTGGTATCGCGACAACAAAGATTGCGCTGGTTTGGACACGTTTTTTATAGAAATCCTGATGCAATCTCACGTATCGTAACACTGGCTTGTCCAAATACCGACTGGAAGAAGAGGAAAGGAGGTCAAAAACGTACTTGGATGGATGCTGTTCGGGACAATCTTTACACAATTTTGGCCGGCACCTTATCTTGGAAACAATGGCTAAGTCGATGGACCGACATATCCCTACACGCCTCCGAAAATCGTAAACAATGGAAGGGGATTGTTAGAGATGCTATGCGAATTTGGAACTAATGAAGATGTGGGCTTTGCCACTAACTTTTGTTGTTGTTGTTGTTGTACATATACAACATACTCAAGATGCTAATGTGTTAAAAATACTTGAATCTGTTTACATTTACACATTAAAATCCGTTTTGTGTGCACAAAAACAATTTGTAACTTCATTAAAATTAGCTTGCGTAAGTGTAGGTATTAATGTTAAATTAATTGCGTCATATTACATCATATATTTTTTCTATGTATAAATACTGATTCTTTATGTTTATGACTGAAAAGAATATACGAAATGAATTCATCTCACAGTTTATATCTTCTATTATTTTTATTTGGAGTAATATTGTAAATTCTACGCAATTGTTACTTGGTACATCCAGGAATTGAGTTAACACGGATAAGAGACTGAGTATATGTACCACGATGCACTCTGGATAAGGAAGACAAAACTGCCATTTATTATCCAACTATTCTCATCGTTTGTCTGTCTTCGTTTTTTGTACATACAAAAAACCCCGACAAGCAGCACTAGAAAAAGTAACACATCATTGTACCTGATTAAATTCCACCGCAGCCTGAGTCAAATCCGACTGTCGGCGCTGATAATCATCAGACGCGACGTAGTGTGCGTTCAATCTTGTCTGATCCGGTTGCGTGCACTCAACCAACTGATCACGCCGCTGGTTGATTAAATAGGCCGCTTCGTTGATCTCGCGATGTCCGGGCAAACCACCCAAGCACTTGTTCAATACTTCTTGAAGTTGTGACGTAAGGGGATAACTGTGACTCAGGATTGTAGCTACGTTGGCCTGCTGATTCGACTCGCACGAGATCCTCGCATCCTTGGCGGCCTGGACCAGTTCGTAAGCGAGCTGGACGCCCTGATGGACATCCTGAAGCATTTGGCGTCGAGATGAATCGACAGCTGCTCCGTTCGATCCGGTTTCTTCCAAAGCATTTTGGTCGGCTAGAATACCTCGGGCAGACTGAACCAGACCGCTCATTGCAGAGGCCAGATGATTGGCCGATTGACTGGTTAGCAGCGATTGGTTTAAGGCACCCAGATCCATACTGGAAAGTGAGGCAATAAATTCTTGAACGTCTTTGGCACATTTCTTAGCGTCGTGTACGCTTGTACTTAGTAAATAGCAACAGTCTTCAATCTGAAACAACAATGATAAATCAGAGAGTTAATTTGATTGATGTTTTTAGATTACTTATAAGTAGTTGAATAAATCAAAATAAATTTTATTATCAAATTGTTGAAAATAATATACAATCAAAAAGTTTACCTAAAACAATTAAGTTTAAAACAATCTCGTCAAGAAATGCTTTAAAAAAGTTAGCTTAGGTTTTCTTCCTTATTGTATCTTTTACAGATAACCTTATTCATTTTAAATCCAAAATCAAATCCTACCAAAGCAAGAACAAGGCAAAAAGAATTTCAAAGATTTAACATTTGTTTATAAATCAATAGTATAAAATCATAACATGCTTTCGTGTAAGTGAGTAAATGTGTAACGTAGTTCATTTTAATAAATTAGATTTTAATTAACAATAATTAATAATAACAGCTTTAATAATTAATTGGTGAAAATAAGAGTTTGCTAATTGGTTAAAAAATTGCTTAACAATTTACCAAAATAATCAATTAATAAAACGTGAGTAATCAATGATTGGTTAAAAATTTAATAACCAATAATATTAGTCCATAATTTTATAGTTGGTATTTTTATTAAATGTTTCTTTTACTAAATAGTATTTATTTTATTAACTATATCATTAATAGGAACTTATTGCAAAAATGTATTACAAAACGTGTCACTCAATTAATTATTATTTTACTGTGTTTTTTCTAAATAATGCAGTAAACTACATCATTGTTATCAATATTCTTAAATTGTTCAAATATAATTTTCATAGTCTCTCAAACACACATATAAAAACCAACCTTTTGTCCAGGTAACGGATTTAGCGTATTCTCGTTCAAATTGTTTTCAATAATTTGAACTTCTTCATTTAACCGACTGAGACGTGCCAAGGCACCGTCCAGTTGAAGATTACGAGCCAGAGGTCCAATGCGGACGAGACATGAACGCAAAGCATCCAATGCAAAATTCAACTGGTTTGTAGAATTTTCCAAAGCAGCTTGAATGGAAGCATCGGAAAGAGTTGGAGCCAGGGATTTGCTCGAACGCATCATTGAAGTGCATGGCTAGTGTAGAAATAATAAAATCATCATTATTACAAAAACCCCTACTGTTTTTTACAGCATAGATCAACAAGACAACAGTAACAACCAAAACAATAAAATGAATATTTTACCAACAGTTTTGTATAATCCCCCATATGACATTCATTTAAATTAAATTTTTTGAATAGTTTATGGACAATTCTTCTGTAGTCTGTCTCAACCTTTCTTTTGCCTTCATCAACTGTTCATTCCAAAACCGTTCTTTCTGGTCTTTGGGTGTAGCATTGAACCAAATCATTTTTTTCCCGTCTAATCAAAGATTCCTTTCGGTTTTCACTCAATTCTGTCATCTGGATTGTGCCGTTATTTGTCGGAACGGTGTCCTCTTATCGTTTGTGTAGTTAGCCTGGCTAGTACTAGTAATAAACTCCCAAGATTGTTTAAAAATTACAACAATACCGTTAACTTCATCGTACATAATTTCAAGTCCGGTTAAGAAAAAGAGAAGGCTGGACTGTAACGTTGGCAGTTGAGCCTTGGCAAAAATGTTGTAGATCATTTTAAAAAAAAACGTTATAATTTTCCTACATTTGTGTCTACAGTTTTTGCTGTTCGTTTGACGCCTAAAAGCATGTTGTACACCCCTTTTTCCTGTTTTTTTCTTATGCGGTCGCACGAATTGCTGCGCTACTCTAATTTACCATAACTACATATAATTTATTTTTATTTGCCATTATCTTTTTATTCAATATTTGGAAATTATATACACATATAATTTTATTTACATTTATATATTTATTTTCCTTCTATATGTGTAATAAATAATGAGAATTCGTTTTGACAGATTTATGTTATTATTATTACTATTAAAATCTAATTATAGAATTACTTTCTTGTTTGCACCTAATACTTTTTCTTGAAAATGTATCTAAAAAACAACATCATTGTAGTTGATATTTCAACGTGCTTTAAAATCAAAATATGTCACTACACTATCTTTCAATGCAAGATCTACTGTTGATACAATTGGTTGATTTGCATCTACTAATAATTAATGCGAAAATACATGTCAACACAGTTGTTTTATATTAATTGAAGTATTATGGCCAAACAAATACACGCGACAATTATATAAATTAATTAATTTGTCCAAATTTGTACTTTTATTTTGTACTGTTTTGTTTAATGGCACCAATTATAGGTTCTGTATGTATATATGTATGTATGTATGTGCTGAACGTACTTCTATTGATTTATTAAAGCATAAATAAATAAAATACAATTTTTTTACAGTTGAAAACCAGTTCTGACACAATTCCCATTTTTACAATCCAGCATACCTGCAAAAATTGTTCGCAAACACTGATCAGTTCAAGTTGAGTCATCGGATCCTCGGGATTAGCACGTGACTCGCGTATCGTGATGACAGTTTTAGGAATGAAATTGTTGACAGCGCGCATATCGTTATCCAACTGTTTTTGTATTTAAAATAGACAAAAAAATCAATAAAATTTTAGAGTAGATGATAAAACCAACCAAGGGAAAAAGAATTAAAAAAAAATCCTATTGGTCAACCTCCGTGAGTGAGTGTGAGTCACGTTGGTGCATTCTTCTATGAAAAGGGGATTGTTTAACCTTGAAAATGTATATAAGCTAAAAAAATCAATATTTACATAGCACTATACAATTTGCGTATTGCGTCATCGTGCAAATTTGATTACACATTGAGAAACTTTCTTGTTCTCAACTTCCGAGTAATCACACACTCACACAAAAGGTTAGCTGACTCTTATTGGCTCCTTCTTTCGCAACTTGTTCTTTGCCGGGGTAGTCTAGCGGTACAGCGCTCAAATTCGGACCTCGGTGGACATGGGTTCGAATCCCATCGCCGGCACTAAAATGCGGGCCCACGTTTGGCTTTGCTAATTGTCCACTGCTGAAAGATGTTTCTCGTAAAACATTCAAAGTAGCAAACATAAAAAAAAGAATGAAATAACCAATGACTCGATATTTATTATTTAGTAAATTGTACAGTGAAATTGAAATGAATAAAACTTTGTCAATTATAATGCATCCTAGACTCAGATGAATACGGATTAGAGACTGAGTGCACAGTAACATAATTCGACGCATGCTTTGGCGGATACAAACCGCGACTGTTTTTATAACATATTTATACCCATTACCCAATAGCTATGGAAGCCCACCCGGATGGAAAAGAAGGCCAGGCGGCCAACGGAAAATTTGGACAGACATTGTAGCATGCGAACTTAGTCCTTTTATTTATGCTAAGCCCCCTCGTCCAAATGAATTATTTAAATGGGCGTCCGTTTGTTTTTCCTATGCAGCCAACAGAGATCATTGGAGGGGCTTAACTCGGGATGTAATTAACATTTAATGTCAGCACACCTCAAGTGTTATTCTTTGAGTACACACTACAAAAGCTGACGTTTTTGCAGACGTTTTTGGTTTTTTGGACTACCCTGAGTGATAATAACCGGTGGGGGATGTTTATCCCCAATGATGATGATGATGATATAACATATTTAAAATACAAATGAGTGTTTTTTCAATGTTTTGACATTTTCACTTTATGTTTTTTAACATAATCAACAGTTTGTATTCTTGTTGTGACTATTTCCCAATAATTTTAATGCGACGCTGTACGGTTTGAGGGATTCTTAAATTGTTTTCCATAACTACAAGTTACTAAAACCATTTCTAACATTGTGATTTTGCAATCATTGTATGACCTTAATTTTATTATTGCAACTTATTGTATTTTATAATACCAAATCTACTTTCACTAAAATATCTAAGTTTATCGTAATAAATAAGCAATAATAATAGAACAAAAATAATAATAATAATAGTAATGATAGAACAATACTACTATTACTACTACTATTAATAATAATAATATTATTATTATTATTATCTTTATTATTATTAATCTTTAATATCTCACTAGAGATACATTCAGCGTAAAATATATTTTTACCATCAATATAAAAAATAATAAGACAAAAATTAAGAAAAAGTAGTAGTACAAATAATGGGATCAAAATGAAATAGAACAATAGAACAATAATGATAATAATAATAATAATATTATTAATAATAATGGTATAATAATTATTTTAATTCTCCCTACACTTTCAAATCACTTTAAGAACACAAAAAAAACATTATTTCACAATGATACCTGATAGCTATTTCCTCGCGAATATTGAGTAGCAACTTGTCCAATATTAACGAGTTGAGTGGCTGCAGTGACCGTACCTCGGGCGGCAACTTGGAGATGACGAATAAGGCGATTTTGAAACAGTTCTGCTCCAGCTGTATAGGCGATAGCGTTCAGATGATCAGCCACATCGCGCAGTTCCGTTTGCAATTGAACGTCGTCGGGATTTGTTGAACACGACTGCAAAGCAATGAAATTATGTTGAACAATTGCAAATTGGTAAAATATGCCATTTAATAGAAACATTAATCATTCATTTTGGTTAGTGACGTGGTCACCTCTTCATTATTTCCCATATTTATACGACATGTAGAACGATCGATTTCGATGGCTTGACAAGCGTAGACAAACGTGGAAGAATAACAAAGTTTCTTGGCTGGTAGACGGCATCCTTGTGACGTCGCCACTGTTCGCAAAGATTGACGAGGCCGCCTGATTTTTTATCAGGGTTATCTCCCTTAGCCCAAGGGATACATATGATATACGTATACATTTATATACCTTTTAAGTATCCTGGGTGTATGTTCGCACCCACCCGCCGTAGCGAAGCCCAGTTATATCGCTGTGCACTCGGACCCTGCTGTTATTAGTCTAGATGCCTAGGGGCACCTATTCCAGGATGCATCACGTGGAGGATGCACCAGTCAAGAATATCACCATCATTGGAAATTGAGACTTTATAAGCATTACTCAAATCCTCAGGATCATTAGCATCCCATAGAAACATTAAATACGTTTGTTTGTAGCAATATTATTTAGTTTTACAGCGCTAGAGTCGAAATTGAGTACCATAAACCTTGTTTGATTTCGCCAAAAATGTTTCTCGTAAAGCATTCAAGCAATAATAAATAGAATGATAATAATAATCATAATAATAATTTACTTAGTAAACGTACATCCATCATATTTATTTGAATATTATTCATTTAAAAACTTTACAATGATAACTTGGTAGATTAATGTTTTAATAAAAGTTTACCGTAGTGTAATTTTTTATTTTTTAAATGTTTGAATGTTTTACAAAAAACATCTTTCAACAGTAGACATTTTAGCGAAGCCGAACGTGGGCCCGCATTTTAGTGCCGATGGTGAGATTCGAACCCATGCCCACCGAGGTCCAATTTCGAGCGCTGTACCGCTAGACCTCCCCGGCATTAAATATTTAAATGGACAACATTTTAGCGAAGCCGAACGTAAGCCAGCATTTGGTGCCAACAGTGGGGATCGAATTCATGCCCACCCAGGTTCGAATCAATCGCTGTATCGCAAACCTACGATATTTAATTCCAAAAAAAACTTTAAAATTGGTGATGGATATTGGTAACCCACCTGCCACCAAAAAAATAACACACGTCATCAATTTAAAAAATAAACTACTGCGTACCTTGGCAGCGTTAATAAGATTTGTTGTTGCATCAGCCAACTGTTTGGCAGCAACCAACAAAATATTTTGACGGTCAGAATCACTTCCGGCCTGTTCACCTTGACCTTTAATGTCGGCAATAATTAGTGCGGTTGCTTGTGCTAGTCTACGAGCTGAAGCAACCATGCGTTGACCATCTGTTGCGTAATACTGATGCAAATCTTCATAAGCATTCTGGAAGTTGTCGAGTGAATCTCCTTGATATCCCTAATCCAAATAAATGTAGACACAAATTAAATAATATATTTTTAACTACTAAATTTATATTTAAGTAGTTAAATGCATACAAATGAATTTAGTTACATACCTTAATAGATCCTCGAATTAAGTGGGCGTTCAACTGATCCAGAGCATCGCGTACTTCTGTAGCGGCAATTTCGGCTTCATTCACCGATTGCTGGACCAAATGTGGCTCTTCAACATCACAATGTGCTGCAGCTCTCGATGCCTGAACCACCGTATCGACAGCCCAACTAACTTCGCGAGCAGCTTCACTGAGTTGTTGTTGACAGTTGGGTTGGTGAATAGTTGGCGCCAAAACCTTTTATTTGAAAAATAGAAATGCTCCATTTAGTTTTCCACCTTTTAAAAAACCTAAATTATTTGACAAAAAAGCATCATTCAAACACAAGTTATACCTTGGTGCATGCTACCAGCTGACTGGTACACAGACCCGTTTGAGTTGCTGACGAAATGACTCTTTGTTGAGCTTCGGGATCTGTTACAATTTGCGACGCGAGTACTTTGGCCTTGACAACTAAGCCAGCCGTTGTATTTGCAACGCCTTTGGCCAGACCCAACAGTTGATCCTAAAGTTGAAAACAAATAAAAAAAGAAAAAAATTGATGAGTAGTGTTCATTGAATTGTTGAACTGATTAGTCGGGTTCCACTAATGATAGCGTATGACTGAAACATTTCTCACAATGTCAAATTGCTGTTTCTTGCATCAAAACCTCCTCAAATTGGGTTTCTTGGTCAGGTTTGATTTCGGTAAAACCGACAGTACCACAAGTGTTGGTCCCGCAAACATGTATGATTTGAAAAAAACCAACCAAACCTTCTTGACAGACTTTGTTTGCACAATAAATACATTTTTAAAATTCCAATTATTTCGCAATGCAATCATGATGTTTGGCAAACGTGTCTATTTTTTTATACAATAATAAATGTAGATTAGGTTTTATGGAAAGTGAAGTCTGGTGAACCATCATCGAAACATTCTATTACTGCAAATCACTTTGAAACATTATTTCAATGCTATAAAAAATAATGTATGTGTTGGCATTGCTGTTCATGTTGTCATATGCACAATAAAGCCAATATAAAAATCAATGAAACACGTTTTCTGTTCTATTATTTTAAATATATTATATATATATATATATATATATATATATATATATATACATGGTGAAAAAGACACCAATATATAGCATATAATGTTTATTGACCATAAAAATCAATAAGTCCAATTGAAATATGATTAGTTATCTTTAGTGTTCTTTACAATTAATAGTTATGTAATTAATTACTCATCAAATGCATAGACGTGTAACCAACCAATTTTCATTCATTCATTCACCTTGGTTAGTAACCACGTGCTCATCTCTTCATTATTTTTCATACTTATACGGCATAACAAACAATCAACTTCGATGGTTTCATAAGCATGACATATGTAGAAGAATAACATCGTTTCTTGGCTGGTAGACGACATCCTTGTGACGTCGCCATTGTTCGCAAAGATTGACGAGACCGCCCGATTTTTTGTCTTCCTTAGCCCACCGGCTGCATATGGTATACGTATACCTTAGATACTTTTTAAGTATCCTGGGTGTATGTTCTCACCCACCCGCCGTAGCGGTAGCCCAGTTATACCGCTGTGCATTCGGACCCTGCTGTTATTAGTCTAGATGCCTAGGGGCACCTAGTCCAGGATGCACCTCGTAAAGGGCAAGCAGTCAAGAATATCATCATCATTGGATATTGGGATTTTGTAAACATTGCTTAGATCATCAGGATCATTAGCACCCCAAATGATGGAACACTGAAAGACTTTGGAATTGACCACGTTACATTTGTCAAATGTTCAACCAACATTTAATGGGACTCGAACTTACGTCAGCTAGAAGGCTGGCGTTTTAATCAACTAACAGGCCAGAACAACTTACACAGGCACAAGAATGTATATATATATATATATATATATATATTGATAACAATACTATAGTCATTATAATGATATGAACAACACAGAAAGCCTTGAAAACATTGTTATTCCGTAAATAAAAACCACATTCCAAACGAATGACATCGAATGTATTACATCGAATTCTACGTTTGTTTATTTGAACGTAAACAGTTTGAAATTTACATGGCTAACCATTAGAACAGACAAAAGTTATGAGAATTTTGAAAATAGTATATTGTTGACTTTGGATCTGTGCATTTGAAGACAAACCCGAACAATGAAACAAATTTACGGCAATTTATAATCATGTAGAACGATCTATGCGCTTTTTAATTATTCGACTATTTAGTTTAAAGCCTATTTAGTCTAAAGAACATGCGGCAACGCAAGATTGTTCCATGTGATTGTACATGGAATAGTTGGCTTTCACGATAGTGCACATCGCAAAGATTGGAAATTCGATTCGGATTTTACCAAACCCCGTCATTGGAATTATGTTTCTTTTACTTAGTGATAATGGTAATAATAAAAATAATAACAATAACAATAACAATAAAAATAATGATAATAATGGTAATAATAATTCATTTCATTTTCATTTTAGTTGGTGACTTGGCGTCACCTCTTCATTATTCCCCATATTTATACGACATAGCAAACGATCGATTTCGATGGCTTAATAAGCGTAAAACAAACGTCGAAGAATAACAAAGTTTCTTGGCTGGTAGACGGCATCCTTGTGACGTCACCACTGTTCTCAAAGATTGACGAGACCCCTGATTTTTTGTCAGGGTTATCTCCCTTAGCCCAAGGGCTACATATGATATACGTACACCTTTAGATACCTTTTAAGTATCCTGGGTGTATGTTTGCACCCACCCGCCGTAGCGGAAGCCCAGTTATACCGCTGTGCACTCGAACCCTGCTGTTATTAGTCTATATGCCTGTTGGCACCTAGTCCAGGATGCACCACGTGGAGGACTAACAGTCAGGAATATCACCATCATTGGAAATTGAGACTTTATAAGCATTACTCAAATCCTCAGGGTCATTAGCATAATAATAATAATAATGGTAATAATAATAACAATAATAATAATAATAACAATAATAAATAAAGAAATCAACATTCAAAAAATGGAATATTTAAAATTTAATTTGTACCAGTTTACATCTTTTACGAAAAACATCTTTCAGCAGTAAAGCCCAACATGGACTCGAATTTAGTTGACCGATGGTGGGATTCGAACGCACGTCCAAGTCAAGCGCTGTACCGCTGGACCATCTCAGCACAATGTCCACTACCCTTCGCATATTTAATAATCAGTACCAATAAACCGGATAATAATAATAATAGTAATAAATTGACATTCAAAAAATTGAATATGCGCTACCCTTTGCATATAAAAAATCAATACCACCGATAAACCTGATAATAATAATAGTAATAATAATAATAGTGTACCGCTGGACCACCCCGTTACAATATGGCTGGCCTTTGTATATTGAAAAATCAATAACAACAAACCGGATATTAATAACAAATAGAATATGCGCTACCAATAGCAACCAACCTGATAAAGCCGTTCTTCGTCGCTCAAAATGAGGTAATTGGAGTCGAAAAGCCCATCGTCGTCTCCTTGCATGACGTGACGCAACAAATCGTTGCTGGCAGCTCCAACCCGACTGGCAGCTTCGATAATGGCCTTGCGCGACGTACTCGAAACGGTAGCAGACGTGCCGAATGACGCTTGTTGTTGTTGCTGCTGCTGCTGCTGGTGCTGCTGTTGTTGTATCAAACCGTTTTCGTCTTTCGCCACGAAATCGTCCGTTTTCTGTGGCAAAAATAGAAGGACATTTTGTTTATTTTGAATAGTTTGACGGAAAACGCATCATTCAGCATTTAAATATTTTAAACGTGGGCCCGCATTTTAGTGGGCCGGTGGTCCAAATCGAACTAATAACCACCCAGATCCGATCCAAGGTCCAATGGCGAGTCTCCACCTGGGGCCAGAGCATTTGTGATTATCCTAGTCCCGGCGCAATTGAAGTAGGCGAGATTTGGCATCCTCTTGTTGTTTCTCTAATAAGATCAGACTGCTAATCTTGTGTTTTGAGCGATCTCTTTTTTCAGTCAGATATGAAACCGGTTACAGAAGATTTATATGTAATCCTAAATTAATTTTCTTCCAATGTCAAAATGGCTACGTTCTGAATATCCCAAGTGCTCATAGTACTACTGTAAAAAATTTAATACATAAAAATACACGGTCAGAATTATCACCGTCGTTAAAAGTCCTCAGGGTGGTAAACATACCTAAAGCTCCAGAGCTTCGTCAAAAGTCCACTTGCTGAAAAACATCGAATCAGTAAGAAAAGTCAATTAACAACTTAATGACTTTGAGTAGTCATAGAATTCAAACTCTTGTCCACTAAAACACAAACCTAACAACTCCGTCAAGCCTTACTTGGCCCGTAGCCAGAGGTCTCGCCGACTCCAACAAATCCGTAAAGGTATCGGCTACATGTCGAGCGGCGGACAGCAAATTCTGCGTCGATTCTTCGGTCTGGTCCACGATAACTGACTGCCCGGTCTGTGTGGCCTTGAGAGCGCCCGACTCTCGTCTGAGTACGGCAATTCGCTTGACGTCGTCAACAAAAGCGGGGAAATGAATCGTCACAACGCGGAACGATTGTTGCATCATCATCAAATCGTCTCCAGTGTCATTGCGAACGGAATCGGGGCCAGACTGATCAATGGACTCGGCTCGATTGGCTGAACGCAACGCCTGAGCTACGGCCGTGTTCATGGCTCCAACTTCGTCAGTGACCTTGGCCTGACTGGCGCCCATTGATTCGTTGAACCATCTGCGCGATGCCTGTTTGGCAAATGAACAAGAATATTTTATTCAGCATTTTCCATTCGAAAAGTAATATTATGGAATTAGAGTTGGGGATACGAAATCAAGCAATCAACGGCTTTTGTGCTTTTTAATAAAGTGAATATAACTTACCAGTCCCGATTGAAAATGTTAATAATAAAAACAGTAACAATACTAGTAATAATAATAGTAATAATAATAATAATAATAATAATAACAATTTATGTTAATATTAATAATAATGTAATTAATATTAATATTGTAAATAATAATAATAGTAATAGTAATAATAATAATAATAATATTAATAATAACAATGATATTAGTAATTATTATTATTACTATTATTATTATTACAAAACCCATTTGCTTTAAAAAATAAGACAACAATTACAGCAAAAAATAGCAACAACAACAAAGTCTCGTAATTCAAAAAGAACATGAGATAACAAAATGTTTCCATGTACTTGAACATTCTACCAAACGTTTTGCTTGATCCCCCATGAAACAATCATTTCAATTAAATCTTCTCGAATAGTTCTTAGCCAAATTTCTGTGGTCTACCAACCTTTCTTTTACCATTTACAATTGTCCATTCCAAAACCGTTCTTGCTGGTCTTTCGGGCGGTAAACGTAGAATTTAACCAAGTAATTTTTTTCGTCTAATTGTAATGATGTCATGGAGTAAACGAGATTCAGTTCTTCTCATGATCTCATTATTTAAAATATGATCGCGCCGGTAATTAAAAGCATCCACCATCTTATCAATCTTGCCCGTTCGCTTCCACGTTTCACTCCCATATATTGCCGTAGGATTGATTATTGATGCGTACAAACGAAGTTTTGTTTTCATAATATTAATATTAATAATACTACTACTACTACTACTACTACTACTACTACTACTACTACTACTACTACTACTACTACTACTACTACTACTACTACTACTACTACTACTACTACTACTACTACTACTACTACTACTACTACTACTACTACTACTACTACTACTACTACTACTACTACTACTACTACTACTACTACTACTACTACTACTACTACTACTACTACTACTACTACTACTACTACTACTACTACTACTACTACTACTAATAATAATAATAATAATAATAATAATAATAATAATAATAATAATAATAACTAATAGTCCAATAATAATAGTAATAATAACATTATCATTGACAATAATAGTAATAATTATTAGTAATAATATAATAATAGTA
>JAKXYG010000244.1:0-50000 GCA_025895645.1 Cardicola forsteri | reverse complement strand
TAACACTACAGGCAATGTAACTGGGTTTCCGCTTTGGTGGATGGGGGCAAGCATGCATGGAATCATCTTGTTGCCCACCTCCACGTATTCTTTTTAAATTATAGGATTTTCTGGATGTTGTTTCTGGTGTTACTGTTATCATGTGGCCTCATACTTATTTTCAAACAAGGTATGTAATAATAATAATAATAATAATAATAATAACAATAATAATAATAATAATAGTAATAATAATGATAATTCCAAATAAAAATATGAGAAGACGTAAACTGTGAAATAAATTCATTTCGTATATTCTCGTCAGTCAGTAATAATAATAATAATAATAATAATAATAATAATAAAACAATAATAATAATAATAAAATAACAATAATAATAATAATAATAATAATAATAATAATAATAATAATAATAATAATAATAATAATAATAATAATAACACTAATAGATTTCAATTAAAGGTTAAAATCTTCACTAAACAATCTCTTCAATCTTCAAAATGTAAAGTACAATATTGCAAAATAATCTTCAAAGAGAAAAACCTTTTACAATTGAAAATGCCCAAACATACCTCGTCAGTACCCACACCCAGAACGGGCTGTTGTTGTGGCGGTCCAATATCCAGTTTGATGCTTAACCTTGTAACGTCTGGACATCTTCGTCAATGGTAACGAAGCGACCGCTGAGCAGGTGTCATTTCTTGATAGTGGAATATATGCGTCTATTTTGAAACAGTCAGAAAAGGAAAAGAAAAACAGTAAAAGCTGCTTGCAATCGAAAGTTCTTCCTTTCTTTTCTACTACATCAAAGGTATTTTAGAGGGGAAAGGCACGTCTTTTAGTAGTGGGGACATGTTAGCGAAGCCGAACGTGCACTCGGCTTGCTGTACCGCTAAACCATCCTAACATACTTGATATTTCCAACTGAATAAAACATTTAAAACGACTGTCATTATCTTCTGAATAGGAACAAGATTATTTGATTTTCTGTTACAATGGAGTCATGATCTATCACCGAAAACCATCCTTTTAGTAACTCAAAACCTCTTTCTCTTAGAATTAAACATTTTATTTTTTAGACACCATTCTGCTATTGTGATCCATTTGGGATGTTAATGATCCCCGAGGAATTGAGTAATGCTCATAAAGTCTCAATTTCCAATAATGGTGATATTCCCCTGACTGGTGCATCCTCCACGTGGTGCATCTTGGACTAGGTGCTGAAAGGCATCTAGACTAATAACAGTAAGGACCGAGTGTACAGCGATATAACTGGGCTTCCGCTACGGCGGGTGGGTGCAAACATACACCCAGGATACTTAAAAGGTATCTAAAGGTGTACGTATACCATATGTAGCCCTTGGGCTAAGGGAGATAACTCTGACAAAAAATCAGGCGGCCTCGTCAATTTTGCGAACAGTGGCGACGTCACAAGGATGCCATCTACGGCCAAAAAACTTTGTTATTCTTCTACGTCTGTCTACGCTTGTCAAACTATCGAAAGGATTTACCAATACTACTACCAACAATACTACTAACAATACTACTACTACTAACAATATAATGATCTTTCTTCATGTGTATTGTCATCACAACAATAAACTCCTAATCAAAAGCCATAGCACATTGGTCAATATCAAACCGAACAAACGCAACTTACTCCTCCAGTCATGAAATTGTCGGGGGAAATTGTACGACTGGGGAAAGCAGACGACGTCATGTAACTCTGATTGTCCACGACGTCTTCGCTTCCAACGACGTGGCGCTGATGAATAGACCAAGTATTTTCGTCGCCATTTACCATCGACTTGTGCATCGTACCGTTGCCATTCAACACTGCGTCCTTAGATCGATAACGTCGCTGGTGCTGAATAATGGTAGCTCTGTGTAGATAGACAAGATTGAAAACAAAAATTGTTTTGAATAGTGTCCAACTTGTGATGGTCGTAAGAGAAGGTGAATGTTTTTATAGAAGTGCTTTAAAGATTGCCTGCAGAGATTGTATTTCAACTAATGAGATTATATAAGAACTGACTCTCGTTCACTTTATTTGTATATATTATACAAAACCCTTTTACTTTAAGAATAAGCATGGGGCAATAAGACAACAATAACAAAGTCTCGTTGGCATTAAATATTCTGCAAATCGAAGATTGCACTTTCTTCGGCTTTTACTCAACCTTGTCATCTGATAACTTTGACACGTAGATACGTTGTTGTTTGCCGAAATGGCGTCATCTTTCATTGTTTCCGCAGCAGTACAAATTTTACAGAGGCCAGGTTGCCAACCTTGCGCTCAAACCCTCCTCCTTTATCCAGGCTTGGGACTGGCTAGATTGAATCATTTCTAATCAAAAGGTTGGAGGTAGACTACAGAAAACGTGGCTAGAAACTCGCCGGAATACCTAATTGAAATGAATGTTTCATGGGGATCAAACAAAACGTTTGACAAAATGTTCGAATATATAACTGTCATCTTATTGTCCCCCATGCACAGAGCATTTCAAAAGAAAAGCACTGTATAAATAACAGATGTAGGAAAGTAATATTCCTTAGCTGATAGACGGCATCACTGTGACGGCGCTACTGTTTGCAGAATTTATGAAGCTGTTTGATATTTTGTCAGGGTTATCTCCTTTAATTTAACGGCTTCATATGGTATATACATGTTTAAGATCCCCTATATGTATTCTTGAAACGCATAAGCCATAAGCGGAGGTCAGTTATACTGTTGTTAACTCTGTCCTAACTTATGTAACTCTGATTCGAGGTCATACCACATAAAGATGTGAAATCATTGAAAATTGAGACTTTATAAGCATTACTCAAATCGTCAGGATTATTAACCTTCTACTTTATTTTGAATACATAATTATAATTTAAATATTTTGCCATAAATGCACTCATCATACTGTGATACAAGTCACCACTTCACTTTCATCGTTGCGAGTTAGTATTCCAATTGTAAGTGCATTGGTCAGATTGAAATCAAAGAACCTATCAACCGCTCTAAAATAATCAGCTGTGCATTTTAAAAATTTAAATCGGTTGTTTTGGCAATCCAAAATTGCAAATCGGGGTTGATATACCAAATTCATTTATTTAAAATAATCATTATCAGCTGTTGTGGATCAATTAAACCGATTATATTCACTCGATTTGCTCATCTCTTCGACAGAAAACAACACCTCATTTGTATTGCTCTTTTTTCAACAATGATGTGCCATTTTTACAAAATCAAGCCCTACGCTCTAATTCGGAATTGGGGCAGAAGTCTTCTAAAAGTAGACCGCCGCCTTCTCCCTACATGGGCATTTCAACAATGGTGCAGTCGAGAAATACATGTGGTGGATACGGCCAAACGGTATCAAAAATCGATTTTTTTACAAAGTATCTAAACTTGAATTGTTAAAATTTTAGTGCTTGACGATAAACAGCTCTCAGCAACGCCGATCGAAGGGCCGCTTCCAAGTCGCGTCGAGAAGAAAGGATATTTGGACACAAGGATGATATGTCGAAGCGCTGTTGCAAATATTGCTAAAGCAACACGGAGACGCCAAACCATGGCATGATTCCAATGACGATTTAACAAAATCCAAATAAAAAATCAATCTTTGATATTCAGGACTTTTAATGTACCGTCGCATGGAACAATCTTGTTGTTCCACGCTTTACAGGAGAACAACAAAAGGGTTTTTAAATAACATATCTCACCAAACTGTTATCTTATATTTAAAGCAAAAGGGTGTTGGACTAGAAATGATTCAATCTAGCCAGTCCCAAACCTGGATAAAGGAGGAGGGTTTAAGCGCAAGGTTAGCAACCTAACCTCTGTAAAAAATGTATACTGCTACGGAAACAATACAAGAGGACGCCATTCTGGCAAACAAAGGCAAAGAAGTGATTGCACGTATCTGGATGACAGAGTTACACACAGACGACAGGGTTGAGTGAAAGCCAAAAGGAAGCTCAATTTTCGATTTGCAGAATCTTCAATACCAACGAGACTTTGTTGTTGTTGTTTTGCTGTAATCGGTGTCTTATTGCCCCATGCTTATTTTTAAGGCAAAAGGGTTTTGTAGAATAATAATAATAATAATAATAATGACAAATTTAAAATATTGATTGTATAATACTGAAATCAATATAACAATAAATAAATTTAATCAAATATAATTAATTAACTAGCCTAGAAATTGTTTTTCTTGCAAGAGAAAAAGAGGCATATAATGGTATCAATTAATAACAAAAAAACAGTGGTTGTACACATACATCTATTTATTTGTTTGTGTGTGCTGTTTAGTGTTAGAAAAACAATTTGAAGTTGTCAATGAAACTAATAGTAGAATGAATGAATGTATTGATAATTATTTGTTGATTATTTTTCAAGTTATAAATTCGGTTTGTACATGTAATATTAGTGAAAACAAACAGTTTTGATTTTAAACCATATAACTGCTTCTATTATTCATAATCAATAAGTCTTCAACAGTCAATAATTGAATTCGTGAAATTATATTGTATGATTGCAACAGTATTCCGAAGTATCTTGACTGAAAAACTACTTTCTTGCGGCAATGCCAATATTTACAGGCTATATATCGTAAATCAACACCTTGGAAAACCTTTATGGCATTTTGGGTGTATGCCAGCACCCATTCACTGAGCGGGAACGTTACGTAGAAGCCAAGTTGGTGACGTGGTCACCTCTTTATTATTTCCCATATTTATACGACATGTAGAACGATCGATTTCGATGGCTTGACAAGCGTAGACAAACGTGGAAAAATAACAAAGTTTCTTGGCTGGTAGACGGCATACTTGTGACGTCGCCACTGTTCGGAAAGATTGACGAGGCCGCCTGATTTTTTGTCAGGGTTATCTCCCGTAGCCCAACGGCTACATATAATACACGTATACATTTAGATACCTTTTAAGTATCCTGGGTGTATGTTCGCACCCACCTGCCATAGCGGAAGCCCAGTGCCGCTGTGCACTTGATCCCTGCTGTTATTAGTTTGGATACCTACGGGAAGGTAGTCCAGAATGCACCACGTGAAGTAGGAACAGTTAGGAATATCATTAGCATTACTCATTAGTATCCATTAAGCATCTTGTAAAAATCAAAAAAGGCATTTCAAATAAACCAACTAAACTGAACGACAGTCATATCATCATCTACGTCAAACCTACCTTTCGGCGCGAACATTTTCTTCGTACATGGCCGATTCCTCATCACCTTGCAAACTGGGATGATCTGTCGACTTTTGTTTCTTCAGGATGATATCGATATAGCCAGCAATAAGTTGAGAAATTTGTTCGCCTTCTGATGTTTGGGCTGTGTAGTATTCATCTGGAGCATATTCACCGAAATCCTAATAGTAATGTGTTAATGAATAGCAGATGATACAATAAAGTCAAACATTAATTGATTTAACAATGGGTTTTTAAGGGATTATTTGTTTTTAGAAATGTTATATTAGTATTAATTATTTATTTATTTATGTTATGTTTGCTACTTTGAATGTTCTACGAGAAATATCTTTCAGCAGTAGACATTTTAGCGAAGTCGAACGTGGGCCCGCATTTTAGTGTCCGTTATGGGATTGGAACCCCTGCCCGCCGAGGTCCGAATTCGAGCGCTGTACCGCTAGACCACCACGGCAACTTGATTTTCAAGTCAACCAGGAGCACTGTACAGCTGTTTCATCCTTATTTGGAATATTAGCAGCGCATGCCTTTCCAAGTATTACGCCCCTATTTAGTGTCAGGCCAGCGCCTTAAACCACGGGTGAATGACCTTCAACCTGTAAATTTATTATTTATAGTAAATCTGATCAATTCTAATTGCCCAGTGTCCTCAAATGCTGCTACGTTACCACCGGTTTTGCAAGTGAGATTTATTCATTGTGGTTGGTGACATATAAACATTACAAATGCAAAAGAATAACAAAGTTTCTTGGCGGATACACAGCGAAGCTAGATGTGGGCCCGCATTGGGGGGGGATCAAACCCTCTCAGATTCGAATCTAAACCACCCCAAAACATTTTCATAATACGCAAAAGTACATTTTCCAAAAATTAAATTGCTCATCTACGGAATGCAATTGTTAACAAATGAAATGGACTCAAAAACATACCATCGTGAAGGCATGAGGCGATGCTGCCCACTTGCAAATGGAAGTCAGCGGCCACGTCTTCAACACTTCTTTCGTTTTCTCGTCCAGTCGCACCACACTGTCTTTGGTTACGCCCAACAACCGTGGAATTAGTTTGTTTTTTCCTTTGAGGCGTTCCTGGTAAATCAATTTTAAATGTAAACAATCAAACAAAGGAATTTGAACAATGCTTATCAAGTCTCAATTTCATCGTCTATGTGGTGCATTTAGATGAATAACAGCAGGGACTGAGTGCACAGCGGTGGACTACCGCTACGGTGGACGGGTACACGCATAAACCCTGGATATTAAAAAGGTATCTTAAGATTTATGCCGGGGTGGTCTAGCGGTACAGCGCTCGAATTCGGACCTCGGTGGACGTGGGTTCGAACCCCATCGCCGGCCCACTAAAATGCGGGCCCACGTTTGGCTTCGCTAATTGTCTACTGCTGAAAGATGCGTTTCTCGTTAAACATTCGACGTAGCAAACATAAAAAATTTAAAAAATACCATATTTAGCCCTTGGCCTAAGACATGACAAAAATGAGATGGCTTCGTCAATCTCTGCGAACATTGGCGCCTTTACAAGGATGCCGTCTATCAGCCAAGAAACTTTGTTAGTTTTCTACGTTTGTCAACTTTATCAAACCATTGAAATTGATCGTTTTAATATGCCATACAAATATAGAAATAATGAAAAGGAAACCACAATGAAAGCAACTGTTTTGATGATTTTATTATTATTATTATAATCACCTACACAGTAACAAGTCCTAAATCTGGAGGGCTAAAACGTAAAATAAAAAAGACAGGATTGTATAAAAACAAAAACAAAGTTCAATCTTCACATAAAGCAATTTTGTTTTCGCATGTTCCTTGAAGCAAAAATGTGGGTTTTTTTCTATATATTATTATCGTTGCCTGTTTTTTTATTACTCAACAACAAGTTAACAAGTAGTCATTTAGAAAGAGCTTCATCAATCTGCCGCCTTCTTTTCTCGACTTTCACCACTAGTAAAAAAGTAGTGCCCCAGTTCAAAGATATCATATCTATATCGGGATTGTTAATAACCTTGATGATGCTGAGTAATCCTTACAAAGTTTCAATTTCCAACAATGGTAATATTTCTGACTTTCACCTCCACGTGGTGCTTTTAAGCGTCTAGGCTAACACAACCGAACCAAGTACACAGCGGTGTAACCAGGTTTCCGCTTTAGCAGATGGATTCCAGCATGAGGGAAATCAGCCTGACAAAAAATCAGGTAACCGTCCATCCTAGGTTAGTTACGTTGTTGTGTTCCAGCATTTAGTTTATTAATATTATCATTAATATTATTATTACTATTACCATTATTATTATTATTATTATTATTATTATTATTATTATTATTATTATTATTATTATTTTATTATTATTATTATTATTATTATTATTATTATTATTATTATTAATATTTATTATTATTATTATTATTATTATTATTATTATTATTATTAATAATTATTATTATTATTATTATTATTATTATTATTATTATTATTATTATTATTATTATTATTATTATTATTATTATTATTATTATTATTATTATTATTATTAATTATTATTATTATTATTATTATTATTATTATTATTATTATTATTATTATTATTATTATTATTATTATTATTATTATTATTATTATTATAGTTATGAGCTTAGATAGTTCAGTATAGATACAAAAAATAATGAAAAAGTAACCACGTCACCAACCAAAATGAATGAATATCTATATCCATCCCACAAACAATTGTACATAGATGATTATCATTGACCCTTAATAAATTTCCCAATTTTTCCAAGGTCATCATACCGCACACACACACACACACACAAATGTTGCTATTCGCTATCTGTAGCACACAGCAGATTTGGTTGATTCATCATTCTAGTTGAAAACAACAATTTTCTAGGTCATTCTCGTAAATGTATTAGGTCAATGTGGAAAAATGCCATTAATTGGGAAATGTAAACAAAGCGGAAATGGGAAAGGGTAAGCATAGTCTAACTTTCAAATTTTGAATTAAAAAGTAGTTGGTTTTAGGTCGAGTTAAGATGATTTATCCCGTCCAATAATGCATTAAAAGGCCTCTTAAATGCAAGGAAATAATTCAGCGTCTATTGGATGAATTGGCATCCTTATGACGTCGCCATAGTTCGCAAATATTGACGAAGCGGCCTGATCTTTGTCAAGGTTATTTCTCTTATCCCAACGGCTACATCTTCAGATACCTTTTAAGTACCCTTGGTATATGATTTCACCCACCCGCCGTAGCCGTACTGCTGTACATTCTGTCCCTGCTGTTATTAGTCCCGATGCCTTTGAGCACCTGATCCAGGATAAGTTACGTGAAGCTGACAGTTAGAAATATTACCATTGTGAGAAAGTGGGATCATATCTACGGGTTCATTAGCATTCCGCTATTAAAGATCCGCATGCGGTGCCGGTAATGGTACTCTAACCCACCCAGCGCTGTACTATCAGACGATTCCAGTGAGGGTTAAAAATCATTTTTGTATTTTCATTATACTCAGTGTGCCTGAGTGCTATTAGGCGTCAGACACAAGTGTTCTGGTTGGCAATGCGGGCGAAGTTTGAATCTCATCCTGAAGTGATCTTGAGGATTTGTGCAATGCTTGTCATTCATTCATTTCATTTTGGTTGGTGATGTAGTCACCTCTTCATTATTTCCCATATTTATACGACGCATGTAGAACGATCGATTTCGATGGCTTGACAAGCGTAGACAAACGTGGAAGAATAACAAAGTTTCTTGGCTGGTAGACGGCATCCTTGTGACGTCGCCACTGTTCTAAAGATTGACCAGGCCGCCCTGATTTTTGTCAGGGTTATCTCCCTTAGCACAAGAGGCTACATATGGTATACGTACCTTTTAGATACCTTTTAAGTATCCTGGGTGTATGTTTGCACCCACCCGCCGTAGCGGAAGCCAGTTATACCGCTGTGCACTTGGACCCTGCTGTTATTGGTCTGAGTACAAGGGCACTGGTCAAGTTCTCCACGTGGGTTAACAATTGAGATATCACCATCATTGGAAATTAAGACTTTATAAGCAGTACTCAAATCCTCAGGATCATTAGCATCCCGATGCTTGTCAGATTTCTGACAGTCACCTCCACTTGATGTATCCTGGACTAGGTGCCTTCGAGCACCTCGACTAGAACAGTAGGATCAGACTGTACTAGACTTACGCTTTGACAGATGGGTGCGAGCACACACTTAGGGGTACTTAACAAGTATCTTAAAGTATACGTAGTCCTTGGGTTAAGAGAGACAAGTCTAACAAAAAATCGAAACCATATCATATAAGCTATGATACCTGGCAGTATGCAAGGTTCTATATAATAGACTCTTAGTAAAAGGGTTCTCTCACTTGCCAAACCGGTAGTAACGTAGCACCATTTGAAGATACTAAGCGATTAGAATTGATCAGATTCAGTATAAATAATAAATTTACAGGTTCAAGGTCATTCACCAGTAGCTCAGTAGTTTAAATCATTGGCTTGACACTAGATAGAGCACGGGTTCAAGTATGCGCTGCCGATAATTCCAAATGTAGGGATGAAACAGCTGTACAGTGCTCCTGGTTGACTTAAAAACCTAGTGGATTTATTATTCAAGTGAATCTGACAATTCTAATATAACAATTCGTTAAAAAAACCAGGCTGCCTCATCACGCTTTGCAAACAGTAGTACCGCTACAATGGTGCCACGTTTATTGATGAACATAATCGATTTTTTCATAAATGAATATCCAAAAATGGTACTGCATTTTAGGTATCTAAACACACTTCATAAATGGAAATTTCTTGCTTTATCCAACACCAACAACAACAACAGTATTTGATTAGTTTTGATTATTAGCAAATCTGACAGTAACACACTACTACATATAATCAATAGTCCCAACCCGGTAAACACTAATCAGTGTTTACCACATGATACTTTTTGAAAATGCTAATCTAAATGATGATGTGTGGTGTTCATGCATAGGAAAAACACATATACAGACGCACATATAGGTGGATGATGTTAGAAGTTTATTATTATATTATTATTATTATTATTATTATTATTATTATTATTATTATTATTATTATTATTATTATTATTATTATTACTATTATTACTATTATTACTATTATTACTATTATTATTATTATTACTATTAATTATTATTATTATTACTATTGTTATTATTATTATTATTATTATTATTATTATTAATTATTATTATTATTGTTATTATTATTATTATTAATACTATTATTATTATTATTATTATTATATTATTATTATTATTAGTATATAATAATTAGTAATATTGTACAAATAGGCAATTAAAAATGTCAGAAATAGAAAGTGGAGTTATAATTTCAAGGATGCATAGATTAGAATTGTCAGATTAACTTGTATAACAAAATCAGCGGTTTCAGACAAGCAACCTTTCAAAATTTCTCTCTCACACACACACACACACGAACTTGAATTCACGCCCCTTACCAACTATGGGGTGGCGGGCCTGTATTTGTCACAGTCATGATGGCTATAATCAATGCTAACTGTCGAGTATCATATAGGACCGAGAATACTGCACAGGTTATATTGGCATGATCAGGTTATGTTTATTCATGGATTTTTCGAGGCGAATCGTACAATTGTAAACTGTTTGAATAATAAATCAACCAGCAGCACAGTGCAGCTGTCTTACATCAGCAGTGCACACCCCCTATCAGATGTTTCACACTTTGGGCTTGAACAAACCTAACAGCCAGTTGAAATTGGCCCTGTAAATTTATTATTTATAGTGAATCTGATCAATGCTAACTGTCCAGTGTCATCCAATGTTGTACGTTGCTACTGCCAAACAAGCAACTGAATAATGCCTTCCACTCTGGCTTATACCGCATAGGTCCGCGTATAGTGCACAGGTTTATTAGCCCACATGACACAGTTCGGTTGTGTTTATTGATGGATTTCCCAAGGGTGAATTATTAATATTGTCAGAATAATAAGCCCACTTGGCTTCAGTCAACCGAGAGCACTGTTTCATATCCTTGTTTGGAATCATCAGTAGAAGATTGCATAATTCGAATCAGATTTAGCTTGAGAAAAATAAGAGTTGTCATTAAATCAATTGAATTATTTATTCTAAATACAAATAATAGAAGACTGTGAGGTGAATTCATTTCCATATATATATTCTTTTCAGTTATAGATATATGTATGCCGGGATGTATATTCCAAAATCCCTAGTAGAAGAAATCATTTACTTGCTTCTTAGCTGAGAACAATAGGTAATGAACATTGATCAGATTCACTACAATTAATACATTTACAGGGTCATATATAGCCAGTTGTAACTCAGTGATCTGACACCAGATAGGGTGTGTGTGTGAGACTTTAAAGTGTCATACACTGCTGATAATTCCAACCAACAATGAAACAGCTGTGACTAATACCAAGTGGATTTATTATTCCACTTGAATAATCTGACATTTAAAACATTTTACTCTCGAAAATCCATTAATAAATATTGGCAATTAACCTTCATATTAATAACCACACAGACACACAATACAAGCTATTAAGATGATGCATTCACTTTAAATTTAATAGAATTATTTTTGTGCATACAAAGTGGATTTTGAAGTGTGAATGTAAACAGATTCAAGTGTTTTTAATATATCCAACTGCATAAGCATATGGCAATTCACTTCTAATGATGCCAACTAAGGATGAAACATCTGTACAGTTCTCCTAATTTGACTCAAACCAAATGTGGATTTATTATTCAAGTAAATCGGACAAATCCACTAAAAAGCCTTGTCCATCCATTAATAAAAAACTGACTTTATTTGTAACAAATGACAAAGTGAATCAACGTTTACTTGAGTTGGACTCTTTATCAATCCATTTATTACTTTTTCCAATTTTCTCTTACTACTTTAAAGCGTGCCTTTCAGTAGTGGACATTTTAAAAAAGCCAAACGCAGGAGTCCGCATTTAATAGGCAAGTAGTGGGATTCAAACCGGGACCAAGTCGAGCACTGTACCGCTAGACCACCTTAAGAATATTTAATTAATTTGTTTTTTATTACTTAAATGTTTGGCATGCTAATGATCCTGGGGGATTTGAGAAATACTTACACAGTTCATCCTCCATGTGGTGCATCCTGGACTAGGTGCCAACAAGCATCTAGATTAATAACATCAGGGACAACGATATAACAGCGGTATAACCGAGCTTTCACTGATTCCCGTTCAGTGAATGGGTGCTAACATACACCCAAGATGCTTAAAAGATCTCCCAAGGTATACGTATATATATATATATATATATACGTATATACTAATAACAGCAGGGATCGAATGCACAGTCGTATAACTGGGCATTCGTGGATTCCCGTTCAGTGAATGAGGTGCTGGCATCACACCCAAGATGCTTAGAAGGTATCTCAAGGTAGCTATGTGTAGCCGGTTGGGGTTGTGGATCTGTCAAGCGGTGTCGACCCTAAAGAAGATCGCCTCGCCAATTCCTGTAAACACTGGCGTCGTCACAGCCCACGAACTTCATTTATCTCACCAAGTTCAGTTCGCATGCGACAATCTTGTCGTAAAGGAATTCGACAAGCTATTCTTTAAACGTGGAATTAATGAAGAAGTGGGGCTGTGCCGCCGACTTATGTTTTGTGTTATGTCATGCTTAAATGTTTGGCAAAAAGTACACTTTCTCAGCAAACGGACACTTAACAAAGTTGTAGGCAAAAATCCGCATTTGCTGTAGAAAGAGTGGAAGCTGCATCTAAACCCACCGCAATTCAAATCCAGCCTCTGTCATATCATTGACAAGTGTTCAGTTGCTACTGTTGTTTCATTAATTAATACTTTGTTTTACGTAGTATTATCTTTTATTTTATTTTATTTTAAATGAAATTAGTCATCCATCTTTAGATTGTGTTTGAGTGCTCACTAATTATCGTTGAAGTTTGTACAAAATGCAGTTATTAATTCGTGTTCAAGCACGATTTTTAATACTATGACAAACACTTCATTGATTTAGCAAAGCGCTGGTGACATCAAAAACAGTCTCTCTCTCTCTCTCTCGTTAAATGACCGCTTATTCTGGAAAGCCATTTTCATAAAACACATTCAGGATGTTAATAATCATGAGGACTTGAGTAATGCTTACAAAGTCTCAAATTTCAATGATGGCAACATTCCTGACTGTTCTTTCTTCATGTACTGCATCTTCGGAAACTTGCTAATCCATTATGGAGACGAAAAACATCAATCCAAAGACAAAGATAAACATTTTCTCTTCATTGGTTCGCACAGTGCTTCTATACGCAGCTGAGATCATGAAGCTTAACAAATTTGAGGCAAAATGTCTCAGGTATATTTGGCACAATACTCATTTTGCATCATCCATATCAAGAGACTGGACAAAAAAGACCAGTATCCACCAAATTCGAGATGACCTCCAATTCCATGAACTTCCTTCCCTGGTATCGCGACAACGTAGATTGCGCTGGTTTGGTCAAGTTCTTCGTAAAAATCCTGATGCAATCTCACGTTCAGTAACTTTGGCTTGTCCAAATACCGATTGAAAGAAAAAGAAAGGTGGTCGAAAACGTACTTGGATGGACGCTGTTCGGGACGATCTTGGATTAGGTGTCAACAGATATCTAGACTAATAACAGAAGGGACCGAGTGCACAGCGGTGTAATTGGGCTACCATTTCGGCGGGTGGGTGCAAGCATAAACCCAGGGTATTTAAAAGGTATATCTATATCATGTGTAGCCGTTAGGCTTCATCAATCAAATGGTTGCGCCGTCTACCAGCCACGAAACGTTGTTACGCCTATCATGTCCATTTAAAAACAACACAACAGAACAAATACTTACCTTGACCAAAAAGAACGTAATTCCATACGTCTTCAACGATCGACAAAACTGGCAGTATTTGACCTTGACATCCACTTCATTGAGACCGTAAAAGTCGGCATGCTGTTGAAATATTCGCTTTTCCAAACTGCGCAACTTGGCATATTCCTTGGGCAAAAAATCTTTCAAACTGAATTTTTTTTAAATTTGCAAAAAAAAGTCACTTAGTTGAATAATTTATTCCACAGTGGAGGAGTTTGAAAAATCAATATTGTTAAATAAATGGCAAGTCCACCTTAGCTGGTTCCAAATCCATTTGAAAAAGGAGGAAGGTTTGGTCACACAATTAACTACCTAGCCTCCGTAAAAGATACGTCTAGAAAAACGTCTGCAAAGAACTAAATGCAGCACGGATTTCAATGACGGGGTTTGGCAGAATCCGAAGTGAATTTCCAATCTTCGAAATGCACAATCCTCAAAACCAAAAATTTAATGTACAGTTTTATAAACACAATCTTGTTTGACCCATGCTTTTCAAGGTAAAAGGATTTTAAATAAAATAATAATAAATAAAAACTGTACTGCAGGTTGATAGAAATTGTCAAATTTGTTACTCTTATGGCAGCGGTTTGAATGCCAATCGATATGAATTAAATGTCCACTTGGTTTAAACATCGTTATGATATTTGAGCAGAAATACATTGCATTCATTCCCTTATTTCTGGTACATCTTCACTGGACACGGTCGCAAGTCTGATTGGCTAGGGAGCAAGGTTAGAGACCTGGTTATAATTGATTTCAAAACTCTTCCGCTTTGAAAAGTATGAAGCAATGGAAGATAAAATATCTAATGGTTGGCTTATTAATAAATTAATAAAATAATAATAATAATAATAGTAATAATAGTAATAATAATAATAGTAATAATGATAATAGTAATAATAATAATAATAATAATGATAATAGTAATAATAATAATAATAATAATAATAATAATAATAATAATAATAATAATAATAATAATAATAATAATAATGATAATAGTAATAATGAAAATAGTAATAAAAATAATGATAGTAATAATAATAATAATAATAATAATAATAATATTGATGATAATAGTTATAATGATAATAATAATAATAATAATGGAAATAATAATAATAATAATAATAATTTCTAATACGTTGTAATTAGCTGTAGGTACTTATTTTTTTCTTTAACTTTCATTACTTGGCGGAAAATGTAATTTTACATTTCCGACGCAGAAATACCAAAATGTATCTAAAATCAGTTTGACAGGATGAGCATTTTGTATTTAAGAAAAATTACATTCCAGGGTAGGGCTATAGATTGTACATTTAAAAAAAAAACATTGAAAACAAACTTTTTTAAAATTCAATTTTTAAATACAAAAAATGATAGTGCGTAAAACGTACTCGAGAAAATTGGGTTTAAACTTTTCGGGAATATAATTGCCGAATTGAACTTGACACTGAATAGCTGCCAAAAAAATCGCTTCCTCCAACGATACCGGGTGAGTACCATTCAAAATCGCATCTTTGAGCTGTATTCAGTTGAAAGAAAAAATAAAGTAGCGCAGTTTTTATAAAAGCGAATGTGTGTAATACTTGTAAAATCTCAAATTCCAATGATGGTGATATTGCTGACTGTTCCTCCTCTGCACTATAGACTAGGTGCCCACAGGCATCTAGACTAGTAACAGCAGGTGTCGAGTGCACAGCGGCATTCACTAGACTTCCACTCAGCCAATGGGTGATAGCATACATTCAAGATATCTAAAAGGTATCTCAATGTATCCTTTAATCATATGTAGCCGGTTAGGCTTGAAAATCCGTCAACCGGCGTCAATTCCTGTGAATATTGGCGTCGTTGCGAGGAAGCGGTCTTCAAATCACAAAAAGTCATTTATCCTCTCCAAGTTCAATTCGCATCTTACAACCTCATTTGAATTGAATGATTTTATTTTATTTTACAAAAAAAATCAATAAATTAATTGTAAATTGGTATCAGAATGTAGAATGTATAGAACCGTATCATTGAGCTGTATTCAGTAGAGAGAGAAAATTCAGTTGCATATTTTTAAAAAAAGTCAATAAATTGATTATAATTCGATATCATAATTGGGTTTAAAAAGCATGCATTGTGTAGAACTGATTTTATGCTGCCAAGTCACATCAGATGGCTGTGGTTCCTAACCGAAATCCTTGCAACTAACATAGTTATATAGATTGAACTTTTCTGCTAGGTACATATTTAGAAATGCGCTTTTATGTTTTATCAACAAAATTCACATTATTTCATCCTTCTTCACACATGGAATTAATTGTCAAATTATTTTAGTACCAATGTTCTACTTATTTGTTTTACTTATTTTTAAACAATTTTTTCTATTTGCAATCGGAAAATACTTTATTTACAGAAAAATTCATGCTAGTGAACGTTATTGCAATTATTATTATTGGTTTTATTATTATTATTAATAATATTAATAATATTATTTATTAAAATTATTATTATCACCATTATTATTATTAACTTTATTATGCTAATGATCATGAAGATTTGAGTAATGCTTATAAAGTCTCAATTTTCAATGATGGTGATATTCCTGACTGTTAGTCCTCCACGTGGTGCATCCTGGACTAGGTGCCCCTAATAACAGCAGGGTCCGAGTGCACAGCGGTATAACTGTGCTTCCGCTACGGCGGGTGGGTGCAAACATACACCCAGGATACTTAAAAGGTATCTAAAGGTATACGTATACCATATGTAGTCCTTGGGCTAAGGGAGATAACCCTGACAAAAAATCAGGTGGCTTCGTCAATCTTTGCAAACAGTGGCGACGTCACAAGGATGCCGTCTACCAACCAAGAAACTTTGTTATTCTTCCACGCTTGTCAAGCCATCGAAATCGATCGTTCTACATGTCGTATAAATATGGGAAATAATGATGAGGTGACCACGTCACCAACCAAAATGAAAAAATGAAAATTATTAATATTATTGTTACTATTATTACTATTTTTAATTATTATTATTATTAGTAGTAGTTTAAAGGCATTATTATTATTATTATCATTATTAATATTATTATTATTATTATTATTATTATTATTATTATTATTATTATTATTATTATTATTATTATTATTATTATTATTATTATTATTATTACTATTATTATTATTATTATTAGCAGTAGTAGTAGTAGTAGTGTAGGATCATTAGTATTCCCACCATAGCTTATGCCTTTATTTATCAGAACAAAAATATTTATTTTTAGAGTTGCAGAATGAATAGTATTCAAATTTATACAAAAATTAAATGAACAAAATAATTATTTCTTTATTTAAATATAAACAAAGAAGTGTATGCCAAGTAACATTCATCTATTGTATAAAAAATTTAAAATATTTTATTATATAACGGTTTGTATTTTGATTATTGATCCAATACGTACATTTAGAATGTTATTTGTGGCTATCGAATTACAAAACTTTAAAAAACTGCAATAAATTTAAACAAATTAATTATTATTTTTCATATTGTAAAATAAACACAAATGTGCAATTTTAAGAGTAAAATAATTACGACACTATGTAGATTATCAATTAGTAAACAACTCCGCCTAGTTTGGACCAGAAATAATTCAATCTAGCCAGTCCCAAGCCTGGATAAAGGAGGAGAGTTAGCAACCTGGCCTCTGTAAAAAAATGTATACTGCTACGGAAACAATACAAGAGGACGCCATTCTGGCAAACAACGGCAAAGAAGTGATCGCACGTATCTAGATGACAGAGTTACACAGATGACAGGGTTGAGTGAAAGCCGAAAGGAAGCTCAATTTTCGATTTGCAGAATCTTCAATGCCAACGAGACTTTGCTATTGTTGTTGTTATTGTTTTGCTGTAATTCTTGTCTTATTGCCCCATGGTTATTTTTAAAACAAAAGGGTTTTGTATAATATAAAAATAATATAATACTATTATTGGTTAATGTAGTATTAATTAATATTTATAGAAATATTGAATTTGTACAATTGTAAAGAGAAGAAAATCAGTCAATTTGAAGTTGGCAACAGCGTTTATAAAGGTTTTATTAATATTATAAAACAGAATAATAATATGTAGAATTGTGTTGTCATATATAAAGATTGTTTGACACGTTACGGAAGGTAAGATTTATTTTTAAAAGTGTGTTGCGCAGTCTATTGAACCGTGTATTTTAGAATTTCATTCATTCATTTTGGTTGCTGACGTGGCGTTACCTCTTGATTATTTCCCATATTTATATGACATATAAACAATCGATTTCGAAGGCTTGATAAGCGTAGCACAAACGTAGAAGAATAACAAAGTTTGTTGGCTAGTAGACGGCATCCTTGTGACGTCGCCACTGTTCGCAAAGATTGACGAGGCCGCCTGATTTTTTGTCAGGGTTATCTTGCTTAGCCCAACATATGGTATACGTATACCTTTAGAATTATTCTACCGTAAATGTTATTAAGGTTAGATATGTCCAAGATAAGTAACTAGAGCACAATACTACAAAGTAATACAGGGCATCCATTTTTCCAAGCTCAACTGCAGCGTGAAGTAAAATTTCCGGTCAAGTTCAATCCCAATAATCATCCATTATGACATCACAAGCTCCTGATGTGAAGATTGTCTTAAATGATGCTGTGCTTCCCAATGTAAAGCAATGTACGTGTCTGGGATCTTCGATTAATTCTGACGGTGGTTTATCTAAGGAAGCAAATCGTCAAATTCGTCTGGCTGGTGCAAAACTGACAGATAAACATTTTCTCTTCATTGGTTCGCACAGTGCTTCTGTATGCAGCTGAAACCTGGATTCTTACGGGATCAGAAATTATGAATCTCAACAAATTTGAGCCAAAGTGTCTCAGATATATTTGGCACAACATCCATTTTGCATCCTTCGTAAAAGATCAGTCACCGCCAAATTTGTGATAACCTCCAATTTCACAATCTTCCTTCATTGGTATTGCGATAACGAAGATTGCGCTGGTTTGGACACCTTTTTCGTACAAAATCCTGATACAATCCCACCTATCGTAACCAAATGCCGACTAGAAGAAAAGGAAAGGTAGTCACAAAACGTACTTGGACGGATGCTGTTCGGCACAATCTTCACAGTATTGTGGCTGGGACGTTACCTTGGAAACAATAGCAAAGTCGTCGGACTGAACTGTCTCTCTATTCGCCTCCGAAAACCGTGACCTTGACACTAACTTTTGTTGTTTTCCCAAGTCAAAATGATGTTATTAGAGCAGTACTCACTTCAATCGAATGGCAAACATTTAAAATGATATTATTAGAGCAGTACTCACTTCAATCGAATGGCAAACATAAAAAATGAGCAGTACTTACTTGAACATAAAGAAGATTCAATTGGATAGGATCTCGTGAATCAACATTCATGTCGGAAAAGAAGTAACGACGCTTGAGTATCAAAATTTCCTTTTCGTCGACTCCCTGTTGCCTCAGACTTTGTGACGGATTGAGCCATTCCACTAAAGGAAAGGAAAGATAGCAAAAACACGTTAATCCGTACATTTGAAAAACAATAATAATACATTGATTTATTGATTGGACGTTGGCTTAAACAATCAACTGAAAATATGTAGAAAGAAAATTGTTTATTCTCCCACCCCCTTTAAAATAAATAAATTTACATTTATTCAATCACCATAACAACACCAACAACGAAATATATTTTATTTTAAAAAAAGTACGTGACACTTAAATTAAAACGTTTTTGTCAAACAAAAAAAAACAATTTGGTAAAATTCAGTTTATAAATAAATAAAAAGTAAACTAAATGATTCACAACTAAAGGAAATAATACATTGAATGGGGAAAATAAAAACAATAAAAATATTGATTGATTAATTGGAAATCAATTTATTGATTTTATTTATTGCAACAAGTAACTTACTATCATCATCAGTATGCAGTTTGCGTTTGAGTTTTTCCATTTTTTCTTGATCACGCATCATGGTAGTTGCGTGGGCGGAAGATCGTTTCAAGGTCGCGGAACGTTCGCGATCAAATTCATCGCGGTTTCGAGCCAACAAATATTCTTCGTAATTGTAAATACCTGTATTTGGAAAAAAGTGGGAAATATGGATATTTATTGTGGTTGGTGATATAGTCACATTATTGCCCATATTTGTACGGAAACAATCGAATTTAATGGCTTGATAAGCATAACAGACGTAAGAAGAATAAAGGCGCTTTTTGGCCGGTAAGTGGAATGATTGCCCCACTGTTGGAAAATATTGACAAACCCGCCTAATTTTTTGCCATATACCTTAAGATACTTTTTAAGTACCCAAAGCTTATGCTTGCATCCACCCGCCCAGTTATACCGCTGTGCACTCGATCCCTGCTGTTATTAATCTAGATGCCTATAAGCAACTAATCCAGGATGCACCACGTGGAGGAGGAAGAGTCAGGAATATTATCATCATATGAAATTGGGATTTGATAAGCATTATACTCAAATCCTCAGGAACATTACCATCACAATATGAACAGTGCTCTTTTTGTACAGAATGTATAAAACTGGATTTACGGTTTATTGGTTTGTGCATTACAATCCAGAAATACTTATCATTGGCTTAAACCAAGCTGATTTATTATTTAATAAATCCGATAAATTTAAAAGTTATTCTTAAAAGAAAACACAATTAACCTATGCAGTATGAACTATTAACTCTGTGCAGGACATACCAGGACATATACGGTAAAAGCCCTAATGGAAGGGATCATTCGTTTGCTTGTTAGCTGTCGTAATGCACAGCATTTGAGGACAGCGGGCAATTAGCACTACTATTTACAGAGTCAGTTTCAACCGTAAGTCAGTAGTTGAGACGCTGACCTGACACCAGATAGGGTGTGGCTTCAAGGTCGTGTGAGGTATACAGTAATGAAAACGCTGTACAGTGCTCCTGATTGACAGAAACCAAATAAATTTACTATTCAAGTGAATCTAACAATTCAAATAATTTTGTTGATAATGTAAACTAGGCGTATAGTGATTTTAATAAAAATATAACATTATCCAATCAACTGAAAGCTTTAAGCCAAATTGTTTGTGGTATTTCAATTCGTCTATAGTTACATAATATTGAATGAGTGTTAAATGAAACTATGACGTCATTTGAAAATTTAAATGAAACGAATTTTCAAAAAAAGAACAAAAATACAATTTTGATAATTTTAGAATGTTGAAATGATTGACACTATTTTTAAAAAGTTCAAAATAACGTTTAATTATTTATATATAATATAAAATAAACATATATAATTTTTATTTTATTTTTGCTACTTTGAATGTTATGACGAAAAACGCGAATGTTTCAGCAGTGGGAACATTTTAGCAAAACCGAACGTGGGCCCGCATTTAGTGGGCCGGTGGTGGAATTCGAACCCCCCGATGCCCATCCAATTGAATCATGAACGCTCTTTTAAAAAATTTTATATTCAAATGTTTAAATTAGCACCTTTGTTGCGATTGCAAACTTTACGTATCTTGATGATCCTTGATGCTATACCGACAAGAGTTTATATCCTGTGGTTTCAAGATTTGTAATACAAAAAAGGAACAATTTGTTTATTAATAAATACTAATTGATGATCAATATACGTTAAGAAGAAATAGGTTCACCAAGATTAGCATTTCTTGATAGTACGTAAAATCAGCATGACATTTATGACAGAATTAGGCGAATTCCGAATAGAATTTCCAATCTTTGATATGCCCAATCTTCAAAGCCGACAATTTAATGTATAATCATATGGAATAAGCTTGCGATAACCCCATGCTTTTTAGAGATAGAGGATTTTGAAATAAATGATTACAAAACCCTAAAAATGAGGATTGGATGAAGATTAAGGTTAGCGGCTTAGCTTATTGGAAAAAAGTTACAACGCCATGTCAAAGAATTGCAGCAAATAAGTAAAATTAGGAGCATAGAGCAACAAAAATATTCCACGACATTGTACTCTAAATATTTCGAGATGCTAATGATCCTGAGAATTTGAGTAATGCTTATAAAGTCTCAATTTCCAATGATGGTGATATTCCTGACTGTTAGTCCTCCACGTGGTGCATCCTGGACTAGCTGCCCCTAGGCATCTAGACTAATAACAGCAGGGTCCGAGTGCACTGGGCTTCCGCTACGGCGGGTGGGTGCGAACATACACCCAGGATACTTAAAAGGTATCTAAATGTATACGTATACCATATGTAGCCCTTGGACTAAGGGAGATAACCCTGACAAAAAATCAGGCGGCCTTATCAATCTTTGCGAACAGTGGCGTCGTCACAAGGATGCCGTCTACCAGCCAGAAACTTTGTTATTCTTCCACGTTTGTTCTACGCTTGTCAAGCCATCGAAATCGATCGTTTGCTGTCGTATAAATATGGGAAATAATGAAGAGGTGACGCCATGTCACCAACCAAAATATAATCGACTTTCACACAATCCTGTGTGTTGGACAGGAAATGCATCTTTTCAGCAGTGGACATTTTAATGAAGCCGAACGTGGACCCGCATCTAGTGGGCCGGATCTAAGTCTTTTTACCATCAATTCCAAATTGCTTCAAAAAACAACCTCGTCAGCACCTAGCGTCTTCGTAAGGAAGCGGTTTTCTCTAGTCAATTTCAATTCGCATCCAACAACCTCCTTGTATAGGAATTCGGAATGTTGTGCAAACTTGGAATTAATGAAGAGGTGGTGCTCTCGCCACCAACAGGAATAAGTTTTCTGAGGCAACTGCTTCCCCTGTAGCGACGCCAGAGTTTACAGGAATTGACGAGGCGATCTTCTATAGAGTTGATGGCAGTTGACAGATCCACAACCCCAACCGGCTACATAGCTACCTTGAGATACCTTCTAAGCATCTTGGGTGTATGCCAGCACCCATTCACTAAACGGGAATCCAATGAATGCCCAGTTATACGACTGTGCATTCGATCCCTGTTGTTATTTGTCTAGATGCCTGTTGGCACCTAGTCCAAGATGCATCACGTGAAGGAAAAAACTTTGTCATTCATTTCATTTTGGTTGGTGACGTGGCGTCACCTCTTCATTATTTCCCATATTTATACGACATGTAGAACGATCGATTTCGATGGCTTGACAAGCGTAGATAAACGTGGAAGAATAACAAAGTTTTTTGGCTGGTAGACGGCATCCTTGTGACGACGCCATTGTTCGCAAAGATTGACGAGGCCGCCTGATTTTTTGTCAGGGTTAGCTCCCTTAGCACAAGGGCTGCATATGATATATGTATACATTTAGATACCTTTTAAGTATCCTGGGTGTATGTTTACACCCATCCGCCGTAGCGGAAGCCCAGTTATACCGCTGTGCACTCAGACCCTGCTGTAATTAGTCTACATGCCTAGGAGCACCCTAGTCCAGGATGCACCACGTGGAGGACTAGCAGTCAGGAATACTATCGTTGGAAATTGAGACTTTATAAGCGTTACTCAAAATCCTCAGGATCATTAGCATCCCAAGAACTTTATAAGCATTACTAAATCCCCAGGATCATTAGCATTGTTGTTTCTGAGTCTCACCACTTTCATTAGATGTTCATTTGCTGAAAACTGCGTTTCCCCCAATACAATAATGAAAAAGAATAAATACACAAAAGTGTACACTGAGTAGTATGTATATCATTGCCATGATTAGAAAACAAAAATTTACAATTTGTTGGTATCGTTAGTATCTGAGTAAAAAATTAAACTTATACTCATTACTTTTTCTCGGTCTGTCTCTGTCACACATTCACAATGTTTACAAACAAAATTATCATGACGTAATTAAATTTGATGGTTAATCTATGCCAATAATAGTGATAATGATGATTAAATTGATTTCTAACAATTATCATTTATATTTAGAATTGTTAGATTAACTTGAATCAACTTGGTTTTCAAGTCAACCAGGAGCACTGTACAGCTGTTTCACATCAGTAACGCATACCTTTCAAGTTTTGCACACCCATGAACTTGAACCCAGGCCCTATTTGGTGTCAGACCAGCGCCTTAAACCACTGAGCTACAGATGGATGACCTTGGACCTGTATATTTATTATTTATAATGAATCCGATCAATTCTAATTGCCCAATGTCCTCAAATGCTGCTACGTTGCTACCGGTTTAGCAAGTGACTTTAAAACCAAGTATATTTATTATCCAAGTGAATCTGACAATTGCGTAAACAAAAACAAAATTTCTTAAAATAATTATCATTCGTAGTTGTTGTAACATCATTTTACATTTGGATACGTTGTTCGGTATGTAAGCCAAAAAAAGTAACTACAATAAAGATCGATTGGAACGAAGGTGTGTCTGTAAAAAGTAGGGAACACAGGCAAGCGGATTACATTGCCCTTCTGGCATGCACGTTTTAACAATACACACACACACACATGCACGTATCATTAGCACATAGTTGTGAAGGTAAAACCTTTCCAAAATTGTAAACTAATGTTCCACATATAAGCGCAACCTTTTGGTTAAATTAACAGAATGTAATAGAATGATGCATTTTTTATTTTTCAAGTTGATTTTTGGACATGTATATTGTGGTTAGCAGGAGGGGGGTGCAAGTGGGAGAGGGTATGGATGTAGTAACTTCGCCCAGATAAGAACATAACATAACATAAGTTGGTGGCATAGCCATCTCTTCATGCTAAATGATCCTGAGGATTTGAGTAATGCTTATAAAGTCTCAATTTCCAATGATGGTGATATTCCTGACTGTTCGTCCTCCACGTGGTGCATCCTGGACTAGGTGCCCCTAGGCATCTAGACTAATAACAGTACAGGGTCCGAGTGCACAGCGGTATAACTGGGCTTCCGCTACGGCGGGTGGGTGCGAACATACACCCAGGATTCTTAAAAGGTATCTAAAGGTATACGTATACCATATGTAGCCCTTGGGCTAAGGGAGATAACCCTTGACAAAAAATCAGGCGGCCTCGTCAATCTTTTGCGAACAATGGCGTCGTCACAAGGATGCCGTCTACCAGCCAAGAAACTTTGTTATTCTTCCACGTTTGTCTACGCTTGTCAAGCCATCGAAATCGATCGTTCTACATGTCGTATAAATATGGGAAATAATGAAGAGGTGACTACGTCACCAACAAAATGAATGAATGAATCTCTTCATTAATTCCAAGTTTGAATGGTTTCTCAAATTCCTATACAAAAAGGCTGTTGGGTGCGAACTGAATTTGGAGGGATTAATAAAGTTTCTTGTAATGACGCCAGTGTTCACTAGAATTGACGAATTGACGCCGGTTGACGGATCCATCAGTTTAATCGGCTACACATGGTAAATAGACAGCTTTTAAGGATCTTGGGTATATGCTAACACCCATTCATTGAATGGGAATCCAGTGAAAGCCCAGTTATATCGCTGTGCACTCAGTCCCTGCTGTAATTAGTCTACATTCAGTAAGGAATATCACCATTATTGGAAATTGTGACTTTGATAAGCATTACTCAAATCTTCGAAATCATTAGCAAGCGGGCATTTAGTGAATCTAAACGAGGGTCCTCATTTAATGACAGTGATGGCAATTTAGATTTTATGATTTTATGCCACCTAGATGTGATCACTATGCACGATTGGGATTTCCTCTACCCAGTGAACAATGATCCGATCGATAAAAAGCCGGTGCAAAGCTGTTTAAGATCTATATGGTTTCGCTCGTTGTCTTCACTTAATAGCTAGTAAAATATTTCAACCATTCCCAGATGTTTGTAAGTCTCTTAACATTTATTGGCCATGTATCTCTAGCACAGTCAAAGAAAGACGATTAAAATGGAAGCCCACCCATTACCTGGATGGAAAAAAGGCCAGGCGGCCAACGAAAAATTTGGACAGACATTGTAGCATGCGAACTCAGTCCTTTTATTTATGCTAAGCCCCCGTCCAAATAAATTATTTAAATGGGCGTCCGTCTGTTTACCCCTATGCAGCCAACAGAGATCATTGGAGGGGTTTAACTCGGTATGTAATTAACATTTAATGTCAGCACACCTCAAGTGTCGTTCTTTGAGTACACACTACAAAAGTTTACGTTTTTACAGACGCTTTGGTTTTTGTTGGACTACCCTGAGTGATAATAACCGATGGGGGATGTTTATCCCCGATGATGATAATGATAATGATGATAATGAAAAAAGCCAATACCGAAACGTACTCATTTTTGTACAAATCATCAGCATGAGTTCGGCAACAGTTTTGCTGTCATCAACTTTCATCGTTTTACGAGTTCCATCCATCGTGCGAATATAGAGCCAACGGTAACGATACCTGTATTCCACCGTATCCTGAATAAAAAAGAAAGTATCGAAAATATTGATCAATATTATGCAACAGTTTCAAGAATATTACCTAAATGAGTAGCAAAAAATATTTATTAGCAAGGCAACACTGTAGCGAAGGCCCCGTTTAGTGCCGGTGGTGTGAATCAAACCCATGCCCACTAAGGTTTGAGTCAGCGTTATACCTCCAAACGTCTGGAGTGCCCAACTTGAAACTGAGTTCGAATCGCACCGCTGGCACAGAATGTGAGTCCAAGTTTGACTGAAAAATATTTTAAAATTAAATTATCATTATAGCTAAGGATTTGGTCTGATACCAGATAGGGTGTGAATTCAATTTCATGTATGAGACTTGAAAGGAGTACGTACTGCTGATAATTCCCAACACAGATGTGAAACAGGTGTAAAGTGCTCCTAATTGACTTAAACCCTTGTGGATTTCCTGTTCAAGCGAATCTGAAAATTTAAATATCATCCCCATAATAATAATAATAATTATTATTATTACTGTTAGTTTATATGTTTATTTTTTAACTACCTGCTTTTCTAAAATAAATTAAAACTACACTATAATGATACCCATAAATTCGTTCAACTTCAAAATATTATTCAAATTACTTCATCGTGTCTTTATATCGATTGTGATGTTAGAAGTAATGAAAACAAATCAGATGTTTAGTGACACATCCAAATTGTATCATTTATGTCATAATAAAACACATTTGTTTACATTTGTCACACTTGACAATCCAGTAAAGGCACACAAGTCTGGTTTTGTGTTTAAAAAATAAAAAAGTACAATAAATAATAGTGATTTAATTCTAAAAAATAATACAATTTTAATCAATCCTGGGGTTTATTTTTTAGTTTAGATGCCCTTGATGGGATGGTAGAGACCAAAGCGTTTGAGTTCCACCACCAGCCTACTAAATGTGTATTTTCGTGTTTAGAACTTCGCTGCAATGTCCAACAATTCGCACAATTCTAACAACCCGAAACATTGCTAAAATGCCCAATTTTGTAATAAAGGTTGATCCACTGTTCCCATAATACATAGACAGTTGAAAATGTCTGCAATTGTACCGGGGTGGTCTAGCGATAAAGCTCTCGAATTCGGACCTCGGTGGGCATCGGGGTTCGAATCCCATCACCGGCCCACTAAAATGCGGACCCACATTCGGCTTCACTAAAATGTCCACTGCTGACAGGCATGCGTTTGTCGTAAAACATTCAAAGTAGCAAACATAAAATAAATAAATAATAAATTGAAGGTATGGTTGTTAGTTTCAAATAAATCACCATTTTTTCGTGTTTCTGCAGCTGTAACAAGGGAGCGCACAAGTATCGGGGGGGGGTATTAAAATTACTAGATTTGTGAGTTCGGGTCCTACCACCGGTTCGCTAAATACAGACCTTCGTTCAACTCCGAATTAAATGGAGATTCATTCATTCATTGGGGTTGATAACGTGTAGTCACCTCTTCATTATTTCTATATTTGTACGGCATATTAAACGATCGATTTCAATGGCTTGATAAGCGTAACAAACTTAGTAAAATAACAAAATATTTAGATGGTAAACGGCATATTTGTGACGGCGTCACTGATCGCAAAAGATTGACGAGGCCGCCTGATTTCTTGTCAGCATTATTTCCCTTAGCCCAAGGGCTACATATGGCAAAAATTTACTTTAATATGCTTTTGAAGTACCCTGAGTGTATGTTTGCACCCATCCGCCGTAACGGAAGCCCAGTTATACCGCTGTGCATTCGATCCCTGCTGTAATCAGTCTACATGCTTATAGGCACCTAGTCCAGGATGCACCACGTGGAGAACTAACAGTCAGGAATATCACCATCATTGGAAATTGGGACTTGATAAGCATTACACCAAATCTTCAGGGATTATTAGCATCCCTCCTCCAGGATCATTAGCATCTATTATTATTATTATTATTATTATTATTATTATTATTATTATTATTATTATTATTATTATTATTATTTATGGTTATTAGTCTAGCTGCCTATGAACACCTGGTCTAAAAGGAACAGTCATGAAATTCGCCATCATTGGAAATGGACACTCGACAAGCATTAGTCAAATCGTCAGGATCATTAGCATCGACAACGAATAATTAAACAGAAGCATGTACACCGTAAAAAAACAATTTACAAAGGTGCAACAGAAATACGTTCGAACATTGTCGAAATAATTAAACAGAAGACAATTCAAAAACAATTTACGAAGGTGCAAATATAGGTCGATGTTCAGAATTAATGTTTCAACAAATTTCGTCAAGGTTTACAACATGCCAATAAATCATTGATTCAATTTTGGGGGAATGTCTGTTTTTTTTCTTCAAATTACATGTGTTGTGCATGTTATATCGCATTCCCATACAAGCTTCCTTTTAAAAAGTAAGAATTAATTTATTGGAATCATTTTTGGGAACAGATGGCATTGTAATATATATATATATATATATATATATATATATATATATATATATATATATAGTGTATGTGTAGCGTCACAATAGATAAACAGATGTTAACGTTGTTAATCGATAAATTAGATGAAATAGCTCATTTATTCGGTGGTAATGAATGATAAGGACATTAAATAAACCATTTTCTGTTAATGTACACACTTGATTGTATTATACTCAGTGCTGGTTTCAATTAGACAAATAAAGATGAAGTATCAGTAATATTGTACCCATTGTTGTTATTTTTACTACTTTAAATATTTTGCGGGAAACATTTATTAGCAAGAGATCAGAACCCATACCCAACCAAATTCGAGTTCAATCGATAAAATAGCCCAATTATCCGGTAGTAATTGTGATGATAAGGACATTAAATAACCATTTTCTGTTAATGTACACACTTGATTGTATTATACTCAGTGCTGGTTTCAATTAGACAAATAAAGATGAAGTATCAGTAATATTGTACCCATTGTTGTTATTTTTACTACTTTAAATATTTTTGCGGGGAAACATTTATTAGCAAGAGATCGAACCCATACCCAACCAAATTCGAGTTCAATCGATAAAATAGCCCAATTATCCGGTAGTAATGGATGATAAGGACATTAAATAAACCATTTTCTGTTAATGTACACACTTGATTGTATTATACTCAGTGCTGGTTTCAATTAGACAAATAAAGATGAAGTATCAGTAATATTGTACCCATTGTTGTTATTTTTACTACTTTAAATATTTTGCGGGAAACATTTATTAGCAAGAGATCGAACCCATACCCAACCAAATTCGAGTTCAATCGATAAAATAGCCCAATTATCCGGTAGTAATGGATGATAAGGACATTAAATAAACCATTTTCTGTTAATGTACACACTTGATTGTATTATACTCAGTGCTGGTTTCAATTAGACAAATAAAGATGAAGTATCAGTAATATTGTACCCATTGTTGTTATTTTTACTACTTTAAATATTTTGCGGGAAACATTTATTAGCAAGAGATCGAACCCATACCCAACCAAATTCGAGTTCAATCGATAAAATAGCCCAATTATCCGGTAGTAATGGATGATAAGGACATTAAATAAACCATTTTCTGTTAATGTACACACTTGATTGTATTATACTCAGTGCTGGTTTCAATTAGACAAATAAAGATGAAGTATCAGTAATATTGTACTCATTGTTGTTATTTTTACTACTTTAAATATTTTGCGGAAAACATTTATTAGCAAGAGATCGAACCCATACCCAACCAAATTCGAGTTCAATCGATAAAATAGCCCAATTATCCGGTAGTAATGGATGATAAGGACATTAAATAAACCATTTTCTGTTAATGTACACACTTGATTGTATTATACTCAGTGCTGGTTTCAATTAGACAAATAAAGATGAAGTATCAGTAATATTGTACCCATTGTTGTTATTTTTACTACTTTAAATATTTTGCGGGAAACATTTATTAGCAAGAGATCGAACCCATACCCAACCAAATTCGAGTTCAATCGATAAAATAGCCCAATTATCCGGTAGTAATGGATGATAAGGACATTAAATAAACCATTTTCTGTTAATGTACACACTTGATTGTATCATACATGCAGTGCAAACTTAAAAATAAATCTATTTTTAGAATGCAAATAATGTTGGTAATGCTTTTAAAGTTTCCATTTCCAATGGTGGTGCAAGCATATAGCCCATCGTAGTCAAACATTTAATAAGCTGTACAATAACATTATCAATAACATTCTACAAGTTAAATGCATCGGTAAGAAAGCAAGCAAACGAAGAATCTCTACATTTTACTAATAGTCTAGGAACAAGATCAGAAATGAATCAATCTGGCCAGTCCCAAACCTGATAAAGAGAAGGGTTCGAGCGCAAGATTAGCAACCTGATTTCTGTAAAAAAATAATAAAAGGACGCCATTTGGGCAAGGAAGAGATAGCACGACCCAGATGACAGGGTTTAGTAATGGCAAATCTTGCACTATAACTACTGCATAAATAATAATAATTCATTCATTCATTGTGGTTGGTGACACGTAATCACTTCTTCATTATTTCTATATTTGTGCGGCATATTAAACGGTCGATTGTAAAAACTTGCGAAACGTAATAAACGTAGAAGAATAACAAAGATTCTTGACTGGTAGAGGGCATTTTGTGACGGAAAATTGACAAGACCAGCTGATGTTTTGTCAGGGTTATCTCCTTTAACCCAACTGCTACCTTTAAGATATCTTTTAACTACCCTGGGTGAATACTTGAACCCATTAGCCGTAGCGGAAGTCCAGCTATACCGCTGTCTAATAAGCTGTACAATTATCGAAATAATAAAAAAGGCGCCTCCGTCATCCACTTGGCTACAATTGTTCTAAAACGGGTCTACAGCGCGATATAGAGTGGGCATAAGTATGAGTGCCATCACTGGCACTACATGCAGCCCCCAGTCCGGTTTCTTGTGAAAAAATGGTTAATTTTAAAACATTTAGGTAACAAAAAAACTAATTAGTTTAAAAAAATATCTGCTGCAGCCAGTTCTAGGTCCGGTTGGGAAAAGAGGAGGTTTTGAGCTCAACGTTAACAATCAGACCTCTGTAAAAAAATATAGTTAAAAAAAACAACAAGAGGGACATCATTTCATTAAACTATGGCAAAGAAATGAAAGCAGCACGGATTCCGATGACAGAGTTTGGTAAAATCCGAATAGAATTTGCAATTTTCAAAATGCACAATCTTCAATGCCAAAAATTTAATGTATATTTCTTTTGTAAGCAAAAATATTCTACCCCAAATTGAATTTACTATTTTACCTGATTATGTTTTTTCACTTTGTATTAAAAAACACATTCGTGATTAAATCAATAAGCGGTCGAACAAAAATGAATGTTTATCAACTTTCTCCAAAAGGCGTTAATTGTTTTTTAAGCTTCTGCCATGTAAACATTAAAAATTCGTTGGTGTGCACAAAAACAGTTTGCAACTGCATAACAAACTTAGCTCAATGTTTTTGTTTGTGCATGTCTGCAAAATGAATTAATTTAAAGTTTAAACATTTTTTAATTGTTTATTATTACAAAACCTTTTTACTTTAACCTGACCTCTGTAAAAGAGATTGGCTAAGAAAACCCGAGGAAAAGTTCCAAACTTCGATAGGAACACGACTCGAAACCAGACAATTTTTAAATTTATTTTATGTTTGCTACTTTGAATGTTTTACGAGAAACGCATCTTTCAGCAGTGGAGACATTTTAGTGAAGCCGAATGTGGGCCCGCATTTTAGTGGGCCGGTCCAAATCGAGCGTTGTATAGAACAATCGTGTCTTGCCCCATATCCTCGAAAGCAAAAGGGTTTTGGAATAAAACAAATAGTAGTACTAAAATAGGTATGGTAGATAACGAAATTGAATGGAACATCAATGCACTATTATATTTTAAGACACCTTAAATACTATTGTGTCACTCTGCATCATCAATTTCTATTAATAAAATATATGGACTTCCATTTATCGTCAATAGGCTCAATACTACTACTATTCATTGAAACACAAAAACCGACAAAATACGCGTTTTATTTAGAAATCTTCATAAAAATCGAAAATAGACGGAAACTTTATAGTTATATCCGTAATTTTCATTTATACTTGGAATGGAATTATATCAAACTAATATATATTATTTTTTTTTAAATTTTATTGAATATTTTACGAGAAATATCCTATACAATGTCATTTTTTATAGCATCAATGATTTGTCCCTATACGTCATTTTTCGAGCGCACAACCTACCGTTGACGAAACACAAAAAACAAACAAACATTCAGTAACCTTTAAATTCAAAAACAAATATACAAATGTCAGATTTATTTTGATTTTCGCAGGTTTAATACGTTAAATTGCAAGTTTTAAATATTTCTAACGGGGGTTTGATTATTCACGAATGGCGTATTAAAATTGTCAGATTCACTTGGTTTCAGTCAACTAAAAGCACTGTATATCCTTGTCTGGAATCCACGCCCTATCTGGCGTCAGGACACTGACCGACGAGTGGTTAAAATTGACTCTATAAATTTATTATTTATGTTGATTGCTGTACATTTCTGTCACTAACATTAAATAGTTCATTAACACGGCCATACACAAGAATTGAAATCATTAAAATTTGCCATATATAGAATTTTATTTTTACTACTACAAAAAGCGCACCTTTCAGCAGTGGACATTTGAGCAAAGTCAAATGTGAGCCTTCATTTGGAGATTGAACCCTGGTTCGAATCCGAAGCTCTGCCCCTAGAGCATACTAAATAAATTCAAATCTTGGATCCAACATTCAAATTAAACTGAAAGCCTCACAACTCCATTCCATTGCGTTATTAATTTGTTTGCCACAATCAAAACACATGATTCAACCATAAATTTGATCAAATGCGCAACATAAACTCATCAAAAAGCAATTTCACGTGACATGAGTCGATGAAAAAGAACATGTGTCAAGCAGTTGAATGCGAGGTTTGCAAAATGTGGCTCCAATTGAACACATGATAATTAATGTACTTTTTTTGATTTATTACACAAAAAAGAACTACAATACATTGAATTTCATAATACGCTTTTCTTCAAGGAAACAAATTCCTTTCTGACATGAATAACCCTGCCGACAGTTAGAAAGTTAAAGTTGAGTAAGCAGACTGACAATTTGCGTGTTTGTACATCCTCGACTCCAGGAACTGATTATGATAACCTTGAGAAAAAATTAGGTAAATTTGAACCGGGGGCACAGCAGTATCAGTAGACTTCCACTTTGGTGAATGGGTGTGCAAGCATACACTCTGGGTACTTAAAAGACATTTTATGGAATATGTATGCCATATGCAGCTGTTGATCTAAAAGGGAATTGTGGCAGAACTGCAAACAGTAGCGCCGTCACAAGGATATCGTCTGGCGGTCAGGATACTTCGTTATTCTCTTACGTTTGGTACACTTACAAAACCGGTAAAATTAATTTAAAAAATGATCACGTCACCAACCCTATCATCTTGTCGCAATGATAAATGAAAAACTGGACAAACGTGGGTAAAAAGTAACAAAAACACAACTGAGTGGAATAAAAATTCAAAATAAAATGAATAATTTCATGAATTCATTTCATTTTGGTTGGTGACGTGGTCACCTCTTCATTATTTCCCATATTTAAACGACATGTAGAACGATCGATTTCGATGGCTTGACAAGCGTAGACAAACGTGGAAAAATAATAAAGTTTCTTGGCTGATAGACGGCATCCTTGTGACGTCGCCACTGTTCGCAAAGATTGACGAGGCCGCCTGATTTTTTGTCAGGGTTATCTCCCTTAGCCGAAGGGCTACATATGATATACGTATACCTTTAGATACCTCTTAAGTATCCTGGGTGTATGTTCGCACCCACCCGCCGTAGCAGAAGCCCAGTTATACCGCTGTGCACTCGGACCCTGCTGCTATTAGTCTAGATGCCTAGGGGCACCTAGTCCAGGATGCACCACGTGGAGGACTAACAGTCAGGAATATCACCATAATTGGAAATTAAGACTTTATAAGCATTACTCAAATCCTCAGGATCATTAGTATCAGTAGCATGAATTGTAGCTCCACTGCTGACGGTCCAAAATCCGGTTGACAGCACCTTCACAACCAGATTTCAGACGGTAAAATATTGGTATTTAGTTTTGATTACGTTTCAGTGCTGATCACAAGAATTCGAACCCATGGCTTTCCAGTTTCAAGCCAATTGACTTATCCATTCCACTACTATTATGTCCTTATACAGTAAAATAGTCATTTATTTATTTATTATTATTACTATATTGAATATTTTACGGAAAATGCACCTTTCAGCAGTGGAGATTTTAGCAAAGCCGAATGTGAGCATATATTTAATACCAGTGGTAGGATTCCGTACCGCTAGACCACCCCGACACTTTGAGGATTAAACCACAAGGTTAGCAGTTTAACCTATATTATATAGCCTCTTGAACGCATTCAGATATTGTTCGCACTTAAATTCTGTAATCCGAATATCACCAAGTATTTTGAGTTGTTTGTGTAATTTGAGATTCAAATCAATATCATTCGAAAAAATGAAACAATAATTTTTTTAAATTAAATAATAGTTCAATTAGCGCAGTTTAGCAGAGACTGCTGTCATTCAATAAAATGTAAGCCTTTATTTACTTGAGGATGTGTGTTGTTTCTTGGCACCGCGTTTCTTGTAAAAACACTTAAAGTAGGAAAAATAAAAATGGTCCAGTTGTACTGTACTGGATTGAAAGTTCGACACCATTTAGCCTCGCCAACATTCAACCAACAAAAAAATAGCATAAAAGTAACTTGCAAAACACTCACTCCATTTTTCAATATATAGTGTTCTAAAGTTCTCGAATTGTCAAGCCACAAACCCTTTTTATTGTCTTCATGCGGCAGAAACAAACCGTAATCTTTGGCTAATTGAAAAAAAAATGAAGAAAATATACAAAATGAATACATTTGCGCTTTCCCATATTCTCATTTATTTAAAAAAGATTTTACGAAAAACATTTGTCAGCAGTGGACATTTTAGTGAAGCCAACTGTGGGGGATCAAACAAATGCCTGCCCGGGTTCGAGTCAAACGCCGTACCGGAGTGGTGCCCCGGTAAAGCGAACCCAACTACACAACCATACATCTTTTGATTCTGTGGATAGATGCAGGCGTACATTTTTTTTAATGTTTGCTACTTTGAATGTTTTACGAAAAACGCATCTTTCAGCAGTAGACAATTAGCAAAGCTGAATGTGGGCCCGCATTTTAGTGCCGGCGATGGGATTCGAACCCCGAGGTCCACCGAGGTCCGAATTCGAGCGCTGTACCGCTAGACCACCCCGGCACAGTATATATTAAAAAATTTATTGTAATTTTTCGGCCACAGAACTTCGTACAAGATTGTTTTACCATATTTTGTAAAAGTGATACCTTCCTTGTTCCACCGTGGTCGGTCCCAAGTCTGATTGGGAAAAACGGAGGATTGGAGAGAAAGATTAGCAACTTGACCTCTACAAAGAGGGGAAGAATGCAAAGAATCCTGAGGATTTGAGTAGTGCTTGTAAAGTCTCAGTTTCCAATAATAATGATATTCCTAACTGAATCATTTCATTCATTTTGGTTGGTGGCGTGGTCACCTCTTCATTATTTCCCATATTTAAACGACATGTAGAACGATCGATTTCGATGGCTTGACAAGCGTAGACAAACGTGGAAGAATAACAAAGTTTCTTGGCTGGTAGACGGCATCCTTGTGACGTCGCCACTGTTCGCAAAGATTGACAAGGCCGCCTGATTTTTTGTCAAAGTTATCTCCCTTAGCCCAAGGGCTACATATGGTATACGTATTCCTTTAGATACCTTTTAAGAATCCTGGGTGTGTGTTTGCACCCAACCGCCGTAGCGGAAGCCCAGTTATACCGCTGTGCACTCGGACCCTGCTGTTATTAGTCTAGATGCCTAGGGGCACCTAGTCCGGGATGCACCACGTGGAGGACTAACAGTCAGGAATATCACCATAATTGGAAATTAAGACTTTATAAGCATTACTCAAATCCTCAGGATCATTAGCATCCCTAACTGAATGAGCTTGGCTCACCACCGACTCCCGTCTAACTTCACTCAATGCCACAGAACGATCAAGCAGTAACAACCGAATAACAACGTAAGTCACACACGTTTGTTGATGAAATTAATCAATCAATAATATGAAAATATTATTTAAATCAGAATGGCCCAGCCGGAACAAGAGATTTGACTGTACACTACACACCAATGTGATACAAACTTGTATCCATAAAAGTGGTACCATTAAAAGACACTATAAATTTAATTAGGTTAGTTGAATTATTATTATTATTCATGATTTTGACTTAAATATTCTAGTAATCTACTAATTTGAAAATTGCATTACTGTAATCTTGACCAATAGAAAAGAAATGGCTTGTTTCAAATTTGAAGGTCATGTACTACAGTGACCGCACTGATGCCTAGAGTCAAGTCAAGAAAGTCCAATTCCACTACCGACTAGAATGATCCTGAGGAATTGAGTAATGCTTGTATAAAGTCTTAATTTCCAATGATAGTAATATTCCCTACTGTATCTCATCTACTAGGTGCCCACAGGTATTTAGACTAATAACAGCAGGGACCGAGTGCACAGCAGTATAACTTGGATTCTGCTTTGACAAGTGATTGCTACACCCAGGGTCCTAAAAAGTATCTTAAAGTATACGTTTACCATATGTAGCCTTTGGGTTAAGGGAGATAATCCTGACAAAAAAACAAGCCACTTTTTGAATCTTTGCGATCAGTGCCACCGTTACAAGGATGCCGTCTACCAGCCAAGAAATTTCAATATTCTCCTACGTTTGTATTACGCTTATCAAGCCTTCGAAATCAATCGTTATAATATGTCTCATAAATATGAAAAATAATAAAGAGTTGACTAGGTTACCAATCAATAAATACAATTTTTTAAATTACCTCCATCTAGCTTATCCAATTCACGAACTTGCGTTCGTATTCGTTCACACGCCTGTCCCACTGTCATTTGAGCATCGAACGCCGTAGTTTTGGTAATTCCTGCTTTGGCCAAATGAACACGCAAAACTAACGAGCGGTTGTCACCCATCATTGAACTTTGACCGAAAACAGGAAGGAAGAAAGGACAAATATTATTAGGATATATGATTTTCGGCAAAGTCGAACGGAAATCCGCATGCTAGCGACAGTGCTCGACTTCATATCCACTGCAAGTTTGAGTACTATTCAACTTAATCTCCTAAAAATTAATGCTATACATTTTTGAATTTACCATTTTATAATCGTGTTGATGATTACTTTTGCTAAGGGTGCTGGTGATTATATTAATACTAAGTTATTAATAACTTCAATGTATTGTTGAATAAAGGATAAAGGGTTGACTAGAATATGATTAGTAATCATCCTCGATGGACCACGCCTGTACAAGTTTGGACAGCATAGCAATTTTTTTTTCAATTTATTTTATGTTTGCTACTTTGAATGTTTCACGAGAAACATCTTTCAGCAGTGGATAATTAGCGAAGCCAAACGTGGGCCCGCATTTTAGTGCCGGTGGTGGGATTCGAACCCATGTCCACTGAGGTCCGAATTCGAGCGCTGTACCGCTAGACCACCCCGGTAATTGAGTAGTACAAAATCCGGATAGAATTTCAATTATCAATATGCACAATCTTGTTGCCCCATATTAACCAGAGCGAAAGGGGATTTCAAATAATAATAATAACATTCGTTTCGGCCTGTGTAAAATACTTCCCGAAAGGAAAATAATAAAAAAAACTGTAATATGAAACTATGTCAATTTCTGACCGTTCCTCTTCCATGTGGTGCATCCTAGACTATATTCCAACAGGCATCTAGACTAATAACAACAGAGACCGAGTGTTCAACGGTATAACTGGCCATTCACCGAATAGCGCTCAGTGAATGGATGCTTGCATACAGCCAAAATGCTGTCAATGGACTTGTGGATTAGTTAACCCCCAATTCCCCCGAAGAAGATCGCCTCGTCAAACATTTATCCACCACCCCCAAGTTCAATTTGCATCTCACAACCTTCTGGTACAAGCATTCGAGAACGTGGAACTGCCACCGGCTTTTGTTGTTGTTGAAGATCTTGTGCATCGAAGGTTGAAATGTCCTTCAGTTTTTACGTTCAACATTGTCATCAAAATCGTGCTTTCACTTTTTCGCCGTAGCTTGCGGGAATAGCTTCCTCTTGTTATTTAAAAAAATGTAGACTGTGTGTCAGGTTGTGTCATAGTGTTCTTCATTTATCAACCAGACTTGGGACCATGGCATTTACTTATGCTGTTTTTTTAAGTATTTAATAATTCTAACTAGACTTATAGTGCAAACTGTCTAAGTTAATAAACAATTATTTATATCAAATAAACACTAATTTTGCCTATAATTCCTATATTTATCTGTTTGTTTACATTATGAACTAAAAATAGATAACATTTTGTGTGATTTTTTTAAACACTGGATACATTCTATGTACAGTCCAATGCAATAGACTATTTTAACAATGATTATTGAAACCAAAACTATTCTGATTGGCCCATGGAATCGACCAATAAGAAAGCAAAATTAGCCAACTACCTAGATGTCCTTGATAATAATGTATTCAAAAAAAGTTCATTTTCTAATCCTACAAATTGAAGGAAAAAAATAATTTTACAAAAATAAAAAATATGTGTTTAGTAAAAACGCAATTCAAGTTGTAAATAAGAAAATGTTATCCCAATGGATAACAATAAAGTTCTTCTATTATCAGTCAAAAATGTGAGTCTAGCGCTCGAGTTAAATCCGGGTGAGCATGGGGGTTCGATCCCCAGCACCGGCATCAAATGTGGGCCGACGTTTGGCTTCGCTAAAATGTCTACTGTTGAAAGATGCGTTTCCCCTACAACATTTAAATTAGTAAAAATAGAAATTTTCAAAAATAATACATAAAAATCCACTTGATGAATAATTTTATTGTTTATAGAACGTAGTGAGTTTACTACGATTTATAAAAACGGTTCATATTTACAGAATAAATGCCTTTCAATATTATCCACAGTTCTACACTTGTTACTTCAGAGGATAATGATCCTGAAGATTTGAGTAATGCTTATAAAGTCTCAATTTCCAATGATGGTGATATTCCTAATTGTTCCTCTCTTCCACGCGGTGCATCCTGGACTGGGTGTACCTGGGTATCTAGACTAATAATAGCAGGATCCGAGTGCACAGTGGCATAAATGGGCATACGCTACATCGGGTGGGTGCGAGCATACATCGAGGATACTTAAAATGTGTCTTAAGCATATGTAGTCTTTGGGCTAACCCTAACAATCTTTGTGAACAGTGGCGACGTCACAAGAATGCCGTCTACCAGCCAAAAAACTTTGTTATTCTTCTACGTTTGTTACGCTCATCAATCCATCGAAGATGATCGTTTGCTATACTGTATATATATGGAAAATAACAAAGAGTTGACCATGTGATCACCAACCAAAATGAACTGAATGTTACTTTTTACAATAAACTATAATTTGTTTCACCATCGTGTACCAGAATGCCACAATAGATAGTCCCTAGTTCGGTTTGAGAAGGATTAAAAAAGACTAAAGCGTAAATCTCAACTTTTTAAACAGGTATTTCTAAAAAAAAACAGCGCAAAAACACCATTCTTACACATTGAAAGCGCGATCGCGATAACAGGATTGAATGAAAGCCAAAAGAAACCTACATTTAGTCTACTTTCAAGGTCATTATTCAAATGCGTTTATACAAGATCAAAAAAGAATACGTCAATATGTCTAACACAACATACAATTTAAAAAGATATTTGACAGTTTTCAAAAATGAAAAACAACTGCCTTGAAACCAACCCGCATTGAAAAAGGAGGAACGTTGAAAGTAAAATACGGGCGAACTTAAAAATACAAATTGGCGCGAAACAAAATCAATTTACGAATATTCGCGAGAGACTTTAAAAATGGAATTGAGTAAAGGCTGAAAGAAATTTTAATTTTTAATATGCAAAATATTAAATTATAACCCGTACAGCCACATACAATCTGTGCACACTTTTACAAAATGAAACCACTCGTTAGGGTAAATCAGTCAACTGATAGAAAACGAGAATGAAGTGGCACTCGCGTAGAGTTGGTCCATATTCTCTTTGCAAACGGTCCACAAACACATCCCACAAAACGTGTGTGTGTGTCTACTTTCTAATCTGGTTCAGACTGCCTTGTTGGGCACGACAAAAAAATGGTGGTCAGTCCGTCACTCTATCAACCCAGTCGTGTGGGAGAAAAAGCACACTCGATATGCAAAGTGCATTTTATTGATTTAATTTAAACTAATAGACAAAAATACGTTTAACTTTTAATTATTTAAAAACAATTCTATTTCAAATGGGTTATATTTTTGCTATTGAAAATCCGATTTTAAAAATAGGTTGTTTTAAAGCAAAAACCGTTAAAATATTGATTGGTCATTTAATGCACAAATCTGATTGGTTAATAATCACAACAATAATGCGCCATTTTGTCTCATTAAAATTCGGTCAGTCTGAATCATTAAAATGTGCTTCGATTACACTATAATAGTGTAAATAAGGATGTCGTGTTGAAAATACCTACCTATTTGTTTGACTGCAAAACTTTACGAATTGTTGCACAACTAAACACATTTGGCACAACTTATTGAATGCATATAATAATTAAAATGGTCCTTCATTCTATCTTGACAAATTCCAAACTATCAATGAGTCATTTAATACGTCCGTAATCATTCAAGCGTTGCAGTAAATTTTCTGTCCGTCATATTAATCAAAAGTAAGAAAAATGTCCATTCAATCATTGTGGAAATAAATTAAAATTACATGAAATATTGTTTGAACGAATTTAATATCTAAATCGATCGATAATAATACAATGAGTGATTGTAAATAATGCAGAAAGTATGTGTGTATGTAATTTTTGCAATTTTTACGGCTTATGACAAAAAACGGATCGAAATAATTAATTTGTACCTTGCTGATTAAATAGAACAATTTTGAGTCAAATTTGTTGTGAGGTGTGATAAAATAATATTTTTTTTAGATTTCCCACTTTGCAGGTCAAGTGTTATTACAAATTGTCTCATTTGGGTACAACTGTTCATACTTGTTAGGAATCGTCAGCAGTGCATACCATTTACACAGATTTGAACGCATGTTCTAGGTTTTAGACCGAAGTTACACACAGACACAATTTGTATCTGGGTATAACAGTGATTCCAGTCAACGAAACCCCAAACTCATTCCACCGATATGTTAGCTACACTTCACTTTTGTTTGCAAAAACAGTTCTCATACAGCCATCAAACTATTAAAAATCATAGTGGGATCTACATTCATTAGGTCAGATGTAAGCCAATCAGCGTTCAGACTTCTTCATTTATAAACCCCATGTAGGAAGGATTACTACACCAAAATTTTCTACATACACTTTTACCAAAATATATAGTTGCCAAATTTACAAGATTCTTATTTTATTTTACTACTTTCAATGTTTCACAACAAACGCATGCCTTCCAGCAGTGGCGATATTTAAGCGAAACCGAACGTGGACCCGTATTTATTGCCAGTGGTGGGAATCAAACTCATGCCCACCCGGGTTTAAGTCGATTGCTGTCACGATCTTGCATCATTGGTATCGTGACAACAAAGATTATGCTGGTTTGGACACGTTCTTTGTAGATATCCTGATGCAATTTCACGTACCGTAACCCTGGCTTGTCCAAATGCCGATTGGAAGAAAAGGGCAGGTGGTCACAAAACGTACTTGGATGGATGCTGTTCGGGACGATCTCCACGCTATTTTAGCCAGGACTTTATTATGGAAACAATGGCAAAGTCGTTGGACTGACATATCTCTGCATGCCTCCACAAAGCGTAAGCAATGGAAGGGGATTATTCGAGATATTGTACGAACTTGGAATTAGTGAAGATGTGACTTTGTCACCAACTTTTGTTATTGTAACTATACATATAACTATACGTATAATTTAAGATACCTTCTAAGAACTTTTGGTGTATGCTTGCACACGCTGTGCACTCGGTTCTCATATGCACAGTCAAGAATATTATTATCATCTACAGAAACTGACACTTCAAAATCCTTAGTATTGAAAAACATTTCGCTGATAACATCTTATTGTCAAGTTTGATAAGTATCCAAACAACTTTTCTTGCAAATTAATTTACAAAAAACATGTTAGACAAAATTCACTCGCCCACTGCATACAAAGAAATTTTGAATATCAAAAAAAAAATCGATAAAAAAAAATAATCAACTGAAATTAATAGTTAACAAAGACTAACTCTACTTAACGTTACACTTCAATACGTATTATACACAAGCAATTTAATTTAAAATGTGATGAATAAAATTCTCAATCAATAATTTGAGAACTACTCATGTTGTTAGAAAGAAATTATTGAATATTTTCATGTGTTTCAGACAATTATATGTATGCACATGTGTGATGTCTATAACGAAAGAATATTCGTAGATGTGCAATTGGTAACACCGATACTATTCATTGTAAACGTCACATCATGTGCGAATATTTTCACATGCTACCTAGTTAAAAGCAATTTTTTATACTATCTACTGTTGAAATTGCTGCTCTATTTTTTCATTGTGCTGAGATGGTCTAGTGGCAGGCCCTCGTTTGAGTTCACTAAAAAGTCCATTTACTAAAAAACGTTTATCATCACGTGATCACCTCTTCATTATTTCCCATATTTATACAAGAGCAAACGATCAACTTTGATGGCTTGACAAGCGTAACACAAACGTGGAAAAATAACAAAGTTTCTTGGTTGGTAGACGGCATCCTTGTGGCGTCGCCACTGTTCGCAAAGATTGACGAAGCTGCCTGATTTTTTGTCAAGGTTATCTCCCTTAGCCCAAGGGCTACATATAATATACGTATACATTTAGATACCTTTTAAGTATTCTGGGTGTATGTTCGCACCCACCCGCCGTAGCGGAAGCCCAGTTATACCGCTGTGCACTCGGACCCTGCTGTTATTAGTCTAGATGCCTAGGGGCACCTAGTCCAGAATGCACCACCTGGAGAACTAACAGTTAGGAATATCACCATAATTGGAAATTGAGACTTTATAAGCATTACTCAAATCCTCAGGATCATTAGCATCCCAAAGTGGTAACCATGCTTCCAACTACGATTATATTATTCCTCATTAATTTATAAAATGTCATATAATAGCAGTGTTCGGTCGTTTAATAAACCACTTTACTGCTACTAGTAGTTGTTTGTTGCTACGGAAAGTGTATCATTCATATTAGCGAAGCCGCCTTTGGTGCCGGTACTGAAGATCGAACCCATGCCTGTACCGTTAGACCACCTTTGCATAATGATTGCGATACGATGCATTATATTAGTTAGAATCAACATTTGCAAGTTTCGGGGTTGACGAAGGCGCTCATAATAAACGCAGACTCTTGTTTAAATTCTCTAAATAAAAACTTGATAAAAATATTTTTACAACAGTAATTTAAGTAATACAATGGTGATAAGTAAAGTATAATAATTTTGAATCTAAAAAGTTTACTAATTACATTTTTGAGGTATTACACATTGTAATCAAATAACTTAAATAAAAGTAATGAAACTAGAGTTAATTATCTGCATTTTCTCATATTTGTATTTTAAAATATGCTGAAATATATATATAATCAATAAAACGAGTAAATAAAATACAACAAAATTTTGAGAAGCATTTTTCTATCAAAACAAAACAAGGATCAATTCGGTTATTTCAAATGTTTTCAACTCGAAACAATTAAGTTCAGTTATCAGCATTTGCAATTTGACAAAGTGGCAAGAATCATTAAAGCGCCAAATGTTTCGCTGGCTCGAATCCTGCCACTGTCCCAGTAAATAAGGGATCAACTCTTAAAAGTTTTCAAAATGCCAAACATTTTTAAAAATAAAAGTGACATCTTTTACAATATGTAAACCATACTTTTTACAAATAAATTAAAAATTATATGTATATATATATATATATATATATATATATAGAGAGAGAGAGAGAGAAAGAGCGAAAAACTGGGTAAAATTATGGTTTTTTAAATTTAACAACTTTATTAATCTTATAGTAAAAACTTAAATTAGATCTTTAAAAACCATAAGTGTTTAAATTATTGTATTTTTTACAAACGTTGGTGTTGTTAAACTGAGTTTACGAATTCGTTTTATGATAACATATCAATATATAGTCAAGTATACAAATATAGTCAAATGCACATACCCAACGGGAAAAGCCCACGGCATGACTAAATAAAAACTTGTATTGAGATTAAAGCCGTTTGTTCAAATTATCTGTAAAAAAATACATTAAAATACAAAAATAGGTTATTTTTATTTCTTCTAATATTATTATTATTATTAGATTTATACACTTTATCTGTTTACTAATTTTGTTTTGAATATAATCTTAAAATGTACAATCTGTACTGTAACAATGTTTATTGTAAAATAATAAAGAATATTAGGGTTTTGTTAAACATTTCTTATCTCAAAAATAAATAATTACATTTTCAGTAATTTTTCATTAAATATTATTGCTTAAATGTTCTGCAAAAAAGGTTTTAGAAAGCCAAGTGAAGACCTACAGTTAATACCGGAGTTGGGACTAAAACTTATGCTTACCCAGTTTCGATTATAACAATAAGAAAATTAAAAACACAACTTATACTTACAAAACTTTATTTATATTATGTAGAAATAAACTGGTTACAATAATAGTTTAAAATATTAAGTATTATTCTTTTAAAACACATCATTTACTGCAAATAAATTTTCTTAACTACAGTGATCCATAAAACCACTTTTGTTTTAAAATATAATTTTTCTAAACAAAAGAAATTAAATTTTGTGATTATATTCAACTATAAATCCTCCTAGTTTGAATCAAAAACGATTCAATTTAGCCAGTCCCAAGCATAGAGAAGTTGAGCGCAAAATTAGCAACCTGACCTCTGTACAAAATTTATACTGCTACAGAAACAATAAGAGGACGCTATTCTGGAAAACAACGGCAAAGAAATTAGCGCACGTATCTGGATGACAGAGTTACATAGATGATAGGGTTCAGTGAAAACTGAAAGGAAGCTCAATCTTCGATTTGCAGAATATTGAATGCCAATGAGACTCTGTTGTTTTGCTGTAATTGTTGTCTTATTGCTCCATGCTTATTTTTAAAGTAAAAGTGTTTTGTATAATAATATATAATATCCAACTATAATAACAAATTTTTCAAACTAAATTAATTATAATACGCAATACTAAAAAGTTTATAAATGTTTGCAGTTTAATCTTAAAGGTCACGACTTATTGTAAAATACTTGTACATTCACAAAAAATATAAAACACATTGTTTTCTATTTTATCTGATCTACAATTGACTATAAATACTTTATAAAAATTAATAAAATTTTATTTAGAAATTAACTAATTTAAACATTCAATCTAAATGAAAAACAATTAAAATATTTAATTAATTAGTTTTTACATTACTTAAAGAAAATTTTATTTTATTAAATATAACAAACAAAATCTAATTGTGATAAAAACCGTATCATAAAATGAATAAACATAGATGTAAAAACAGAAAAAAAATATTTTAAAGCATTTTAATGTAATAAATTTATTGACAATAAACACATATCATTAAAATTTTATAAATTTTAAAATAAATATCGAATTACATAAGACTTATAGTTTACTATAAATATAACAATATTAGTGAATGTCAATGTTAAAATAATTCAATATATTTTTAAATGAGCAAAAACCATAAACTTTACAATTATCAAACACAAACCAAAATAAATTATTTAAAAACTTGTTATATAATTTAACATAAAATCTAATAAATATTTTTAAAAAAAATAAACTTTATAGTTATATATATATATATATTAAAAAACAAAAAGAAATATTAAAGTATAGTGTGCAGTTTTTTATAAATAAAATGAATTAAATAATTAAACAAGTAACAATTAAATAATATTACAATAAAATTAACAAAATTAAATACCAAGATTGTATTAAAATATTGACAAAAATTATATAACAAATTAATCAACTGTTTAGTAATTACCAGCTAACAATTAAAGACACCAAAAATTATTTGAAAATCTGCGGTGTTGGACTAACACTCTGTAGTTGATTTAAATTAATTAAGTTATTTTAACACTAAAAAATTAATTTAATACATTTTATTTTTATTTTAAAAAATTTATAAAATTAAAAATAAACAAAAATATATAATTGTATTTATAAAAAAATATTATTTTATTCTATACTAATTTATTCTAAATCCAGATTACATTTAAAAAAATGTTTTTCTAAAATTTGATAATTAAAAAAATTATATTTAATACTATTTATTTTATTTTTCGAATTGTATTTTTAAAATGTTTGATTATGTCTAAATAATAATCAACAATTAGTAGACAATTTTTTGAACAATTATTAGTTAAAATTGTTTAAAATGTTTATTTTGTTTATTTCCAGTATTAATTTGTAATTTTTCTGTTAATATGATTTTTTATTTTATTATTAAAATACAGCATTAAAATAATATACTTTTAAGTAGTATAAAAATAGAATGTGAAATCCAGGTTATCTAATAATTATAGTTTGGATTTTTAGCCAAGCAATCAGTTTCATATATATATATATATATATATATATATATATGTATATATATAAAACAATTGTATATAATAAAAAATAATTTATATTATATAAATGTAATTTTGATAAATTATATGCATACAGGTTACAGTTGAGTAAGAGAAACTCCTTTTAATTATTGGTTCTAATGTATGTCAAATTATTGAGGGAAAAAAAGAAATAAAGAGTAATGTAAAAAGGGGTTTGTAACAAAAAACTAGAAGTTAAGACAAAAACTAAAGATTAAATTACTAAAAGTTAAGTTATTGAAAATAAGGAACACTGATAAATATATATAATAATAAAATATGTTTTGTTTACTGTAATAGTCTTCAAAAAACAAAAAGAGAAAATATGATAAAACGCCGCACTTGACGTGCAGCATGATGCCCGCTTCACTTTACACTAAAAGTAATTTTTAAAATGCTTTTATTTAACTTATAAACGTTTGATAAAGGTTTTGTTACTCAATGTAAATTTGGTAATGCAATTTTTTAACAAAGTTGATTTTACATTTTGACTGCAAATTTATTATTGTAAAATTTCAAAATAAACTTAAACTATTTAAACATTTTTTAAAGCTAACAAATAATAATATTTGCTACAGCAAAAATAAATTAACCATTCAAGTGCCTACTTATTAACCATGATATTCAATCTTATACAACTCAACTGTGATTCTAGTGTTTTGGTCGTTTTTGTTACTCCGATATATATATATATATATATATATATATATATAATTAAAAAAAAACTTTTTGCAAAACTATTAAATAATTACTTTCAAGTTAAAAAATTTGCTACTGCTAAATTTAATCAAGTACAATCACATCACATTCGGAATATTATCAGGTATGGATTTTCCTATGTCCGGTTTGCACAAAATCAATATACAGGATTTGATTAAAGATATAAGCGTACTGGTTACATTATTCCCCAAATTTTGTTTGCAACATAAGAAAGCCGCTTAGACAGGTTTTAGACCAATTATATTTTTATAGGTAATCTGGGACTTATTTCAAGTAAATATTTACGCTTAATTTGTATGTTGTATGCCAGATTGTATCGTAAATATTGTATACGGGTAACTGTTCTTATTCTAAAAAATGACATAGAACAATTAGAGAAAGTCCAAAAGGGACTAAGAAAACTCCCTAGTATCCTAAAGCGTAAATTATATTATGATAGATTAAAAATATTTAAATTATTTCCGTAAGATGACAGACGGCTCCGAAGTTATCTATTATTAGTTTACCGGCAATTAAAAACAAAACTCATTATTTTGACTTTGCACATGGTTGTGTAAAAGGTCATAAGCATAAACTCCATAAATCTAAAGCCTTGGCCCGTCTTAGATTATACCATTTTATCCATAAGATTATTTCTGTTTGAAATAAACGTTTAGAGCATATTGTTACAGTCCCAATCCTATATTCATTAAAATTAAATTATGATAAGTCTGCACTTTCTAATCTTATTTAATTTCTTTTTATACAAATGGTCTTTATTCCTGATTAGCTTTTATTTTTATTGCTACTAGATATATTAATATTTTCAGATATATTAAGAACTGAGGATTCTACATACCTCGTATACTGCCCTGTTCCTGTTCCTATTTAAATAAACAAAACAAATGAGTTATTAGTATTGATTTTTATTTGTTTACATTGGTGTACTATTAAGTGATGCACTGCAAGTAAACGCACTAATAAATTTTTAATATAATTTTGTGCATTGTGTTTTGTGTAATATATTGGTTTTAAATCCACAAAACAGTGTACAAAATCGCATTATAAAGATTACAACTTAACGAGTACGTGGACGTTGTATAATAACCAAATCCAATACTTGTTAATTAGCGCTACTCAGTCTTCAGTTATTTGCTCACATAAATTTTAATAACAGAAAACAAATTTAGTAAAACCAGCGATTATTTAATATAAACATTATCAATTCAATATAACAATACAAACGACAGTATTTATTATTATTGTCATTATTATTATTATTATTATTATTATTATTACTATTGCTATTATTACTAATATTATTGTTATTGTTGTTATTATTATTATTATTATTATTATTATTATTATTATTATTATTATTATTATTATTATTATTATTATTATTAATATTATTATTAAATTTACACAGATGTATTTCTATTTTATCTTATGATATTTCATTTATTGAAAAATGTTAATTTAGTTTTATGTTAAATTTTGTCGACAAAATTAATTTTTTTCACACCAATGTGCATTTTATACATTTAAAAAACAATTGTGTTGCAAAATAGTTGTGTTTTTTCAATCGTTGATTTTAATTCTAATTTGCTACAATAAATAGAATTGTTTTTCCAAAGTGATTAAAAAACAATATTTTTGTCAAACATGAACACGATAAACCTTGTTTATAATTTATTCAAAAAGTACCTTTTTATTATTTTGGAACACTTGGTTTAGTTGTATATTGTAGTTATAACACAAAATAGCATAAGTTGATGACAAAGCCCTACCTTTTTATTATAACCCTCACAACATTTACTGCAAAAAAGTGATAATTTAACTAAAACATTTCTAGCAACTACATAGCATACAAGAGAAACGTCACTTTAATTATAAAATATACAATACTA
>JAKXYG010000165.1:0-109905 GCA_025895645.1 Cardicola forsteri | reverse complement strand
ATAATAATAACAATAATAATAATAATAATAATAATAATAGTAATAATAATAATAACAATAATAATAATAGTAATAACAATAGACCGCTCCGACACAAAACATTCTACATGTATTAGACACGTTTATTGCATAAATTCTCAACGATATACTAACGTTTACGACGTTTATCTATAAAATTGAACATTAATTAATTGTCTAAAGATGAACATTATTTATTAATAGAGTGTTAAGGAATTTTATTAGATTTGTCAGATTCACTTGAATAATAATTTCACTTGGTTTCAGTTTACCAAGAACAGTGTACAGTTGTTTCACCCTTATTTGGAATCGTCAGCAATGCACACCTTTCAAGTTTTACATACACATGAAGTTGAACCGACGCCTTATCTGTTGTCAGGTCAGAGCCTTAACCACTGAGTTACGGGTGGTTGAACTTAATCCTGTACATTTATTATTTACAGTGAATCTGATCAATTCTAATTTCCTCAAATTATTAGTTACATTTTAAAATCATATTTTAGAAGCAACATTATTGTCATGCAATTATAACAAATTATGTTTGTTTCTCACTTTTAATACATGGAGGTATTATAATACTTTATTGCTGTAACGAATAATTATAATTAAAACTTGTTTTCTGCAAATACTATTTTCTCATAAATATTAATAAAGTATTATTTAAAGCATGTGTTTATAAGTGTAACATATATCTAAGATAAATAACACCTGCTGAATAATCTAAAATGATATTTGTAAAATTACTCAAAATTACAATTGGATTTTGAAACATCCGAACATATGTTGCATTGGAATTGCAACATCATAAATGATCCATTTTGGGAGTTGAAAACGCTGGGTATGTTTGATTCTTTTTAATCAGAGTGCATACTGTAATTTTGTTTGTAAGTATATAAATCTGACCAGAAAAGTAATTACGGTAGATTATAATGGAGGACGTTAAAAGGCATTAGAAATAATAATAATAGTAATTTTTTTCATGTTTATTACTTTCAATATTTTAGTACTGGTGGCAGGATTCGAACCCGGATGCCCACCGAGGTCCAAATCGAGCACTATGCCGCTAGACCACCCCGACACTAGTAATACCACTTCTAATAATAGCAGTAATAATTATAATATATGCTGTTTGTATAAAAATATATGTCAATTGATACTGATGTTTTTTCAGACAATGTTTTTAAGAATTGTGTCATAAAAATTGCGCAGTGTATAAATTTATTTAAATAATTTTTTAGACACAAATAATCAAAATTTGCAATTAATTGATAAAGCATTTAAATTATTTTTATTATTATTATTATTACGTGATTGGTCAAAACTTTTGTAATGTGTATCTTTTCAAGGGTAAATGAAAATTGAATAATGCATATAATTTATATAAAATATTTTTTTCACTGATAAGCATTAATTATAATATTAAATAATTTGTTAGCTATATTTAAATATATTTTTTAAAACCCTTGATTTATTAAAATTAATTGTAATAATTTGAGCTTTGTAAATTCTATTTAAAAATATACAAATTAATGCCAATGCTATATGAGAATTACGTTTTATTCAATTTCATCATTGGTGGTCTTAAATTTGTGTTAGAAATAGATCAATAGATCTAGTGTTTTTCGTTAGACAAAAAACACCAAAAAATTAACCCAAACCACAGTTAATAAAAATAAATTACAGTGTTAAAAAATATCAGAAATTATTCCAAATAAAAGCATTTCATTTGTTATTCCATTTGATCCCCTAGAGATAAAAAGATTCAGATTTTGGACTTTGTGATTTAGTCAATATTGACTGAGTACTTTACTAGGTGTGACGTATGTAGTAACATTTTAATCTTTTCTTAATTATTAATTAAAAACGTACTAAAAACCACACCTATTTTTTAAGAATACTAGTACAATAAAAAGTGCATAACATTTTTAACGCTTAAATAAGAACTGTCCCTTAATAAAAACCTGATTGTTTTTTTTTCCAATTTTAATTTCAAATTGTTGTTTTATGCCTTGACATATACGAAACATTTTTACTACAACAATACAGTTATTGCTGTTATTTGTTATTCAACTTTTAAATTACATTTAAACAATGCGTCTTTATTGCCGTTTATAACATGAAACATTTTGTAAAAGACATTTTTTAATTACTCAATAGTTAGCAACGCTGTGATTGTCATTCTTAAGGAAGGTTTGCTGTTGGTTAGTGCTATACAATTATTGATCTTTGTATTCTGTCATTGTCTAAGTAAATTGTGCAAATCGTGCCTATTGGTCACACATTAATAAATGTTTCTACCCTACATTACTTAACTCTAATCGGTTATTAGCAAAGATGTGATCAGTGACGACAAAACAGCCCTCTACAATGTAATGCAATAAACTTTTATCAAACTATTTCAGCTGACAATAATGATAATAATAATAATAACACTACTACTAATTACAACAATGCTGTACAATCCTTGACATATCCTCAGAATCGTTAGCATCACAATCATCGGGACTACTAGCATTAGTGTAATTAAGTAGCCGCCCCTAACCCCAGTTGTGAAAGGAAAAGAGTTAAAAAGTAGTTTTAGTAACTTGGTACCTTTAAATAATAATAATAATAATATTATACATCATCATCATCATCATCGGGGATAAACATCTCCCGCCCGTTATTATCACCCAGGGTAGTCCAAAAAACCAAAACGTCTGCAGAAACGTCAACTTTTGTAGTGTGTACTTAAAGAACGACACTCGAGGTGTGCTGACTCTAAATGTTAATTACATCCCGAGTTAAACCCCTCCAATGATCTCTGTTGGCTGCATAGGGTAAACAAACGGACGCCCATTTAAATAATTCATTTGGACGAGGGGGGCTTAGTATAAATAAAAGGACTGAGTTCGCATGCTACAATGTCCGTCCAAATTTTCCGTTGGCCCCTCTGGTCTTCTTTTCCATCCAGGTAATGGATGAGCTTCCATAGCTATTCTGGCTGGATGAGTGGACGATCTACGTAAAACATGGCCAATCCATTTTAATCGTCTTTCTTTAACTGTGCTAGAGATACATGGCCAATAAATGTTAAAAGACTTACAAATATCTGGGAATGGTCAAAATATTTTACTAGTTATTAAATGAGTGCGTTTAATAGAGGACAACGAGCGAAATCATATAGATCTTAAACAGCTTTGCTCAAAAAGAACAGGTTTTTGCGTATCCGCTTGGGTGAGAGTCCAAGTTTCGCATACGTAAAGAAGAATGGAACGCACTAGACTCTTATATATTCTAATCTTGGTTTTAATTGAAATATTACTTTTGTTCCATAAAGGTTTACTTAAACGCCCAAAGGCTGCAGCAGAGAGGCGAATACGACGCCGAATCTCTGAAGAGCTGGAGCCTTTACTATCTATGACCCAGCCTAGATATGTAAATTCATCGACCACAGGGAGTGGGCTACCATTAACAGTGATTGGATTTCTAAAACGGATGTTAGCTAAAACCACTATTTTTTTAGTATTAAGATATAAACTGTATTTCTCTGAAGCTTTTTGAGTTAGTTCCACCGACTAAGAGATCACTATTGCAGTAAATTGCGGCAGAGAATTGAAGACAATAATTTACATGACAAAGTTCAACAAAATTTTAATAAAAGGCCAATATTTTTAAAGCAGAATTTTTAATGCAAACATTTTAACGTACAATCTCATCGATCAATATTGTTGCCCCATTATCTTCACAGCAAAAAGGGTTATAAAATAATAAATGTACTATATATATATATATATATATATATATATATATATATATATATATATATTTGTTTAGTGGGTTGTACACATAGAAAGTAAACATATTACATCGAAATGACTGTACATATTATATTTCAACAATGAAAAATTAATGGTTATAAATGCGTTTGTTATAAAGATACGATTATAATACATTGAATTTTACACACATCCACCTTAGCGGCACCAATTACAAAGTCGTAAATAGCAATGCAATGTAAAAAAAATTGGTGTAATAAAGATTTAACGCAATAATAAAAACAATCATCATGACAAAAGAACAATAATGTTGAGCTCTAGCATACAACTTGAAAAAAGCGGAAATTTTCAACAACAAAAAATACGGAAATTTAATCTGACCGTTTAAAGTTGTTCTTGTTCTCGTTTTGTAAAACTTCGATTTAATTGAATGTGAAATGGATGTTGTTCAAACGATAGCCAAAAAAAGCGCCTCCATTCATGTGTGACTTTTCACTTTTTCATTTAGTCCAGTATCTGTTTTCACCAGTATTTGGGACTCGCCTTGCTTGGGGGTAGTTTGTCGCATGTGCCGCGAAGTCGACAAGCCTAACAATTGCAAGTCTTGGACATTGTTCATTCCAGCGTCGGCCGAAGCCGCTGCTGCAGCTACTCCGGGCAAATTGAGATTTGCGGCATTGTGTGTTCCAAAATTGTGACTGAATGTTGTCAAAAAACCAAAGGGCGAATTGGAAGAACTTGTGCTAACTAGATTGACTAGAGCATCGTCTAATTCCTCTGTGGCATCCTGCAACGATGCTACTAGGGCTGCGCTGGCAGCGGCTTTTGTAGTTTCACGGGCTTCTTTCAAAATGGTCAAATAGATGTCCGATCGAAGGAATCTGTTGTACGAATCTTTTTCCATGAGTGCTTGTATACGTTTTTGAGCATTTTCAAATGTTGAATAAGTGGGATTGGACAAATCGGCTTCGGTTTGCAGTCGAGTTTTGGAATCTAAATTGACCTGGAACAACCAACACGGATACACTTTATTTAAGTATTGTAAAAAATGTAATTTAAATGCTAATATGATAATAATAATAATAATAATAATAAATAGATGCAGTTGCACCATACATTTTAGCCAATCTAATGTTGAGAAAAGAAAAATAGAACGGCTTGAAAGTGGAACAACAATATTATTACTACTATTACTACTATCATTATTATTACTGTTATTATTATTACAATTATTATTGTTACTATTATTAATATTATTATTATGATTGTTACTATTTATTATTATTACCATTATTTTTTTATTAATATTACTATTGTTACTATTATTATTATCATTATTATTGCTATTATTATTGTTAATATTATTATTATTACTAATATTATTATGTTTATTATTATTATCATTACTATTATTATTACTATTATTATTGGTATTAATGTTATTATTATTACTGTTAGTATTAATGTATTATTATGACTATTACTACTGTTATTATCATTTTTTTTTAAATTAATAGTATTATTACTATCATTATTATCATTATCACTAATAACATTATTATTGCTATCGCTATGTTAATATTATTATTATTACTATTATTATTATTACTATTATTATTACTGTTACTATTACTATTGTTATTGCTAATATTATTGTTATTATTATAATAATAATTATTATTATTACTGTTATTTATACTATTATTATCATCATTACTGCTAGCATTATTATCATTATTATTATTTTATTAATATTGTTATTACTATTATTATCATTATTGCTATTATTATTGTTAATATTATTATTATTATTATTATTATTATTATTATTATTATTATTATTACTATTATTACTATTATATTATGTTTATTACTATTCTCATTATGTTTATTATTATTATTACTGTTATTTTTATTATCATTATTATTATTATTATTATTACTGTTATTTTTATTATCATTATTATTATTATTGCTATTGATATTGTTATTACTATTATTATTATTATTATTATTATTATTTCTATTACTATTATCATCATTATTGCTATTGTTATTATTATTATTATTATTATTATTGTTGTTGTTGTTATTTATTAAATATTTAATAAGAAATATTATTTACCAGGTGAAGTTTTAGCAAATATAAATAGCAGCTTGCATATAGTGCTTACAGTACAATTGAAACTTATATTCACACTGTTTCAAGTCCAGTGATTTAGTGATTATTTCCTATTCTGTACATTTAATGCAAAATATGTATGTCTGTTAGATAGTTAAGGACAACGATATATGGAAATCTAATCAAGTGTAAATGAAACCACCAATAATCACCCAATGTAAAATTATTTATTTAAAAAATATAAAACAAAAATTAATTAAAATCTTAATAATTATTTTTTAGATTAATATTTTGTTAATTACTTTTTTTAAATTCATAACTGTTCATATTATTTATAAAGATTTAAATATTGTAATTACTACTACTACTAATAATAATACATAAATTGTAATTTTGTTGTTACACGTTGATATTTTGTTGAAATTTAGACACAGGAAGTTTTAAAAAATGTAATTGCTTATAATTATGTCCAAATAATATACGTAATCTCCTATGCCTTACAAAATATCAATGCTGTTAATTCTTTTACATAACTGGAAAGAATCATTAGTAAAATCGGAAAAACCGATATTGGAAAGACAACATCAGTCTTTTATAAATTCAAATCAATATGATTATGTTCTTCCATACGCCTGAAGACAAAACTTTGTTTGTACACATCAATAATCATTTTTACGGTAGTATTTTTTAATGTTTATTACTTAGGAATGTTTGTACGAGAAACATCTTTAGCAGTGGAAATTTTGGAGAATCCAAACGTGGGCCCGCATTCTAGTGCCGGTGGTAGGATTTGAACCCCGATGGCCACCGAGGTCCGAACTCGAGCGATGTACCGCTAGACCAGTGAAACGTGGAAGCGAATAGACAACATTAAGAAAATGGTGAATGTTTTTCATTGCCGGTTTCCTAAAAGTATTTTTTAAAGGTTAACTGGCGTAATTGCATTTCAAATGATAAAATCGTGAGAAGAACTGACTCTCGTTTACTGTATGACATCATTACAATTAGACGAAGAAAATTAATAGGTCAAATTCTACGTTTACCGCCCAAAAGACAGTTTTGGAATAGATAATTGTACATGGTAAAATAAAGGTTGGCAAACCACAGAAAACTTGGCTAAAAACCATTCGAGAAGATCTAATTGAAATGAATGTTTTATGGAATCAAGCAAACCGTTTGGCAAAATGTTCGAATACATGGAAACGTTTGTTCTATGTTCGTGTTGACTTATGAAATTCGGTTGTTGTTGGCTTTTTGCTGTAACTGTTGTCTTATTGCCTTATGCTTATTTTTAAATCAAAATGGCTTTTCTAATAATAATAATAATAATAAATGATGTAATACAAACATATTACAAGCAATTATCACCAAAACGTCTACCCATCAATTTTTAATCCAATTTGATAAAATTTGGTTTATTTTTCAAGCTATGAAAATATTCAATAATAACATAATCTTTTCATAATTTATATCATTCATTTTTTAATATTAGTTATGACAATAATAATTACTTTTCTGTAATTTTTAAATATTGAGTATTTAATTGAAATACATTTGCTTACATAGCGTTTTCACTCTAGACATATTAATTATATGTATAACATTTAAATTAACTTATTATTTAAAAGTACAAGCAAAACAATAGTAATATTTCTGTATTAAATATTCTCAAGAATTTAATAAGAAACTATATATACACATAAAGGTTACTTATTTTGCTGAAACGTTTCACTGGTACTGTTAACATAATGTCTAAAATGGTTTAATAAAACCTAAATGTACCTATTAGGACAAGTAGTATAATAAAATTGGTTAGATGTATCACCTTAATTGCAATATTTTCTTCGCTATCGTTTGTAAATACGTGTAAAAAACAGTATTATTTAAATTAATAATAAACTGTTTCCTAGTCCATTCCAACATTAGTTAAAACAGAGTGTGCAGAACTAACAACAAACGCTTTTTTATATTTTAATTAGCAAAATAAACATTGTAAAAAATAGGATTTACAAAACTACATTTAAGAGTAAAATTATCATTGTTATTATCATTATTGTTTAAAACATCTTTTAGCAAGTGAATATGTCGGCAAAACCAAACAAGATGAGTCCCACATTTAGTACTGGCAATGGTACTTAAAATTATACTAACCCAAGCTTGAGACCAGCGCCCGACTAAAATACCACCCATTCATAAGTTAGATGTCAGACAGCTTCGACTGGCCGGTGGCTTTACTTATTAGTCACAATGCCGCCAAAAGTCAAACATTACACTCAATTGACCACTACATTTTACTGCAAATTTTAAAACTGAAGATACTCAAACCTATGCTTATCCAGTGCTGTACTATTAGACTACTTCAGCAATAACAATCATAATCATAATCATAATCGTAGTAATAGTAATAGCAATAACAATAATAATTACCTCACGATTTGCTTGAACTGCCACAAATTCAGTAAATATTTGCTGAGCTTTTATTGCCAACTTTTTGGGATTTTTCGTTCGTTCGTAGTCCTGACATGCAATCCAAAATTCTATATTTTCGTCGCTAAATTCTGTACTTAAAAAGTCCTTAAATAGAGCCAGTCCAACTGCAAATAGCAAAACAAAAATAGATAGAATTAGGATGATAAACTCATGTATGACGTAACAATAATTGGATAGTCTGTTTATTAAACATTTTATTTGAAAAAGTACGTTTAAAAAACGTCAAACAGCACTTTCTTTGACTGGTACTCAAAACCCAAAAATGAGCATGGCACCTTAAACATACCTGGCATAATGGAATAAAATTAATAACAACTACCAACTAAAATACAAGAAAAAAAACCAGTATAAAACAGATGAAATAAAATATTTAAAATTTTGCTATTATTTGTACTACTTAAACGATTACTAGAGGTACAATGCTAGAATTCGGACCTCGGTGGGCATCGGGGTTCTAATCGCACCACCAGCCCACAAAAATGCGCGTTTCTCGTCAAAACATTCAAAGTAGCAAACATTGAAAAAAATTCTTGCAATTAATTTTATAATATTTTTAAATAAACGTAAATTAAAATTTTTTACATAAAAAATATATACCTTAATAACTTGTAAATTAAAAATAATCTTAAAATACACAGTTCAATATATATGCACTATCCATCAAACTTTTGTAAATAAACCTTACCTTTTATGACGTCTTAAACAATTTTTGTACATGACAAAACGTTTTACATATTGTTATTCTATTTTATCTTCTTGTAAACACTGTTACCAAATTTAAATTAACACATTTTATTCTTTTTCTAATTATACAAATCATATATTTTTAAAGTATTTCTTTAAATATTATTACCACACTCAGCAATTATCAAAACTTTATTTTTGTAGAGTTCAATGTTTATTAACAACAGCTAATGCATATACTACTGCGATATTACAAAGCTTGTAAAACACGTAATCAATATCTGTTTAAAAATATCATTTAATATCTCATCTCACCGTTTTAAACTTTTAAGGTGAATAATTTATTTTATGATGTTTCATTTTAACATCTTTACATTATTCGAGAAAGAAAGAGAGAAGGAAAAAAGCAACAAACAATTTATTTCAAGTTCATATTTTCTACATCTTTAAACATGAATAATTAATTTGTATTAAAGTTATTCCATTCTTTATTGCAAAACAACAACAACAACACATTAGGCGTTAATGCACAAAATAACTTATAAAAAAAGATAATTTAGATAAATTTCCAATATAATTGACAGTTAACTTTGAAACAGTGTGGCATATTAATTACGTTTATTTTTTATTTACGTTTACGGAAAACGCATTTTTCAACAGTAGACATTTTTAGAATAGTTGAATGTGAGCCAGCACTTCGTGCTCGTGGTGTAGTTCGAATTCATGTCGGCCAGGTTCAAGTCAAGCGCTGTACTGCATTAAATCCTCTACCTTTACCTAGATTAAATCAAAAACTGGTTAGTAACAAGCCTGGATGAAGGAGGAAGATTTAAACGCAAGCTAAATATCCTGGCGTCTGTAAATAATCTACATGGCTACAAAAACAATAGAAAAGCGATATTCTGGCAAACAGCTGCAAAGAAATGATGGGACAAATCAGTTAACAGGGTTGAATGAAATCTAAAAGTCTTGCGAGTTGTGAAATTTTTAATTAGACGAAAACAATTAGTCAATTAATTTATACATTTGCCGCCCAAAAGACCAGCAAAAACGGTTTTGGAAATGGACAATTGTTAATGGCAAAAGAAAGGTTGGCGTAGACCACAAAAGCTTGGCTATGAACCATTTGAAAAAATCTAATTGAAATGAATGTCTTATAAGGTATTGAACAAATCTTTTGACGAAATATTCGAACACATGTTGCTCCTCGTTCTTTTTAAATAATGGGATTTTGTTGCTACAGTTATTAGGTTATCTCATGCTTATTTTGAAACAAAAGGGTTTTGTAATATTAATAATAATAATAATAGTAATAATACTAATACTAATAATATTAATAATAATAGTAATAATATTAATAATAATAATTAAAAAAATAATAAGAATAAGAATAATAGCAATAATAATAATAATAATAAGATTAATAACAATAATAGTAATAGTAATAATGATAACGATAATAATAATAATAATAATAATAATAATAATAATAATAATAATAATAATAATAATAATAATAATAATAATAATAATAATAATAATAATAATAATGAATTCTATAATCTAATAACGTTCATATGCATGTTATACATTTATTATTTTTATTGCATTTTAATTTGGTTGTTTCTGGTTAATTATTTTATAAGAATTCTTTTTCAGCAAATGGATATTTACAAAATGCTCCTTCTTAACAAGACTCCGCGTTTACTGTCGACAGAGCGACTCAAACCCCGTTTCAAGTATGACGCTTGACCAATTTAAATAAATCTGTGAGATGTGTGCCAACGTGTAACAATTAAAAAGTGGTGTCGTTAGATAAACCGATGTGCATTACATAAAGTTGACATAAATAAAAAAATTAATTCATATTTACACAAAGAAATTGCTCATTCATTTCGATTACTACTTTATTATTTCTATATTTGTACAGTATTCTAAACAATTATAACGGAAGGCCAGTTATATTGCTGAAAACCAAGTTTCCGTCTTGTTAGTTTAAGTGTATCTATTCTATATCGAGGTGACAGATAAAAATATTATCATTATTAAAAATTGAGCATTTATAAGTATTACTCAAATCCTTAAAATTACTACTATTTCAACTAATTCGAAACAAACTGCAAGTCACAAGTCACAAATGAACCAGTTGGTAAATCTACTAGTGTTTTATTTATTCATTTGATTGATAACATCATTACTTTTTTATTATTTCTATATTTGTACGGCGTATTAATATTGATAAGCGTAACAAAAGTAGTAAAATAAAGAAGTTTTTTGGATAGTAGAGGGCATTATTCCAACGACGCCATTATTCACAAAGTATACAAAGCCGCCTGGTTTTTGTTGGAGTTTTTTCTCTTAACTCAAGGAGTACATATAGCATATGTCGAAACACTTCTCAGTTATACAGCTATGTACTCTCGGTCTCTGCTGTGCTGATCCAAATGCCTCGTGACATTCCGTCAAGGATGCATCATGTGGAGGAACAGTCACAGATATTACTGTCATTGGAAGTTGAAACATTATTCAAATCCTCAGGATTACTAGAATGTTAATATGGGAAATGCTTTTCTTATAGACAAATAAAACAAAATATTATTATTTTTTTTAAAACAAGGATAGCTTATAAAAAATAACCGCATTGTATTGTGGATTTATAACATTACAAAAATTAACTTTATCAAATGCATTTCTATTGATTATTATATACCGTGTGTTTGTCGAATTGTTTTTACTAATAATATTTAAACCAATAATAAAATAAGGAATAAGACAAAAGTTTATATTGATTATTTTTAATTTAGAAAAAACATTTTGCTTCTTGTATACATGTAGCAATATGATGAATATATATTTATAGTATAATATATTAATTTTATTTGGTTTTTACTTCTAAACTATTTTGTACAGACAATATATTTTAACAAGTAAATATTCAAAATGAACGAACGATAATCTGTCATTCAGACTTGGTGGACTCAAATCCAGATTTCAGTTTACCAAGTCTTACATCCATAACATACCATATATATAAATATATATACAGCAGATAAAGATCAGAATGTCAAAATAAATACAGTATAATTCATTCGCTATTGTAACACTCTTTAATTATATGAAGCACATCGAAGTTGTATTAAAACGTTTTTCAAACATTATATTAGAAGCATTAGTAAAATACATTATAAGAACTAACATTTTATGCCAATATCACACAATGAAATTCCAATCTAGATCATTTGTTAAAAATTGAAAAACAAGCGAATGAGTTACTTACATGTAAACCATCTTGCATAATAAGTATACGTATATATAAATAGATAATAGAGGCTAATCATTGTTAGGTAATATTCATTGCTTTCTACAATTTTCTAAGAGTTTAATGTAAAAGTTCCAACGTTTTTCAACCCAATATTGTAGAATTTAATTATTTATGCATTGCACAATTAATTTTTCTAATCGATAACTTTTATTTCTCAAACCATTGACATCACATTTTAACATTACTTTAGAAAATTACAATTATATTAAGGTTTGTGTTGTCTGGAGGTAGCTGTATAAATGCAACGTTCAATTTAGTCAAGGATTTTGCACTTGACATGACTCAAAACAGATTAATTTCAAAAGTATAATATAAATTATGAAATCTCATTTTAAAAATATAAACAAGAGCATTGATTTTATTAATTGCTCAGTGCTACAGAGTATCACGTTGAGGTCCAGTATTACATATTAAATAGAAAATTTTACCAATTTTAGTGCTACCTTATACAATTCACTTTGTTTTGATACATTTTCGCACTCCATTTTATTATTTTTTATAACATGATAAATTTTAAGTAGTTTTGAATTGAACAAGTAGTTGTTAACAGTAGATTAAAAAACGTAGAAAAACCCCAACATTAAACTCTTCAATAAAATTCTAAAAAATAATAAATATTACGTAGAATATTAAAAATTTTATAGCGTTTTTTATCTATTATATATGTATATGCATATATATACCTACCTCAGAATATAATTTAATTTTAAGCTACTAATTTAACTGTTTTTTTTATTTTTTAACAACTTTTATATTATCGTTTTTGCCTTAAATTAGAATTTATTACGATAACGGTATAAAATATTTCGTTTTATAAAATATTTTACTAATAGTTCTAAAAAAATGTTTAAAAAATGCTTTGGTACAAATTACGTGTGTTTCATATACTCAAGTAGTATCACAAAAGCGAACAATTTATTCTGCATTGATTTTTGAAAGCAATTTGTTTATCTACTATATATATATTCTTTATTCATTATTGGTACATTTAGTTAATTAAAAAAATGGGATCTAAATAAAAACAATGTTTGTATTTTTCAAATTGCTAAATATTCACTTTTATAATTATCTATCGTAAATAAATTAAAATTTTAATGTCTTCCCATTCCCCAAAGACACATTGGATTAATTTTGTTTTCATCTTAAACGATTGCATTGTGTTGCTTAACAACAGATTGCACATCAACAATAAAATAGGTACAAAAACAAATACAAAAATTGAAGGTGAATGCATTTTTATAAATGATAATTTAACGAACTAAATTATTTTACGTAAAAACAAGTGATTTTCAATTATATATATATATATATATATATATATATCTATATATATATATATATATATATATATATATATATATATATATATATATATATATATATATATAATGTTAGTATGACAGTCAATGTTATACAATTATTGTTAATAGGAATCCGAATTATACTAGAAACATTATATTTACACTTTCGTCAAGCATTTTTCAAAATGTTCTCTATATGCATTGAAGAAACAAACGTGCACACAATTGATGCATATAATTTTTTAAAACGTATTTAAATTAAATATTTTTTATTTAAATAATAATTATTTATTTATTCTTACTAACTTTGTTGACATTAAAGTATTTTTTCTTTTATTGAACTGCATTAACATGTATAATAAAACTAACACAATGTAGTTAAAAATTTAAACTTTTTTAAACAATATTTATATAAATAATTGAGTTTGTATGCCAATATTCTAACGTGACATTGAAAAACTTAAGCTAGTCATAAGTTGGTGACAGAGTCACACTTTCATTCATTCCAAGTTCGAATAGTTTCTCAAATTCCTATACAAAAAGGTTATCGGATACGAATTGAACTTGGAGGAATAAATAAAATTTCTTGACTAAAAAACCGCTGCCTTGCAACAACAGGAATTGACAAGGCGACATTTTATAAACTTGACGCCGGTTGACAGAACCACAAACCAAAGCGGTTATATATTGTAAAATGATACCTTGAGATACCTTTTAAACATCTCGGGTGTATGCCAGCACCCATTTACTATACAGCAATTTATTGAAAGCCTAATTATACCGTTGTGCACTCGGACCCTGACGTTATTAGTCTAGATGCCTGTTGGCACCTAGTCCAGGATGCACCACGTGGAGGAGGAACAGTCAATAATATAATCATTATTAGAAATTGAGACTTTATAAGCATTACTCAAATCCTCATGATTACTAACATTCCATCAGTATTATTAGCATTCTATCTTAAGGTATATATATATCTGTTAGGCTAAGGGAAAATACTCCGACAAAAAATCAGGCGCCATCATCAACCTTTACGAACGTTGGCGCTGTCACAAGGATGCTGTCTACCAGCCAAGAAGGTTCGTTATATTTCTACATTTGTTATGCCTATCAAACCATCGTTTAATATGCTGTACAAATATAGAAATAATAAACAAATAAATGTTTATCCACGACGTCATATTCTACGACTGTGTACTCGATCTCTTCTGCGTTAATCTAGATGCTTACGTGCACCTAGTCCAGGATGTGCTGCACTAAATTAACACGAGTACATACCTAACAAATTTTAGTTTGTCATTATCTTTATATATATATATATATATATATATATATATATATAATGTAATACATAACAGAAAAAGTTTATTATTATTAAAATTAATGGGATGCTAATGACCCTGAAGATTTGAGTAATGCTTATAGTCTCAAATTCCAATAATGGTAATATTCCTGACTGTTTGTCCTCCATGTGGTGCATCCTGGACTAGGTGCCTATAGGTATGTAGACTATTAACAGCAGGGTCCGAGTGCACAGAGGTATAACTGGGCTTCCGCTACGGCGGGTAGGTGCGAACATACACCCAGGATACTTAAAAGGTATCTAAAGGTATACGTATACCATATATAGCCCTTGGGCTAAGAGAGATAACCCTAACAAAAGATCAAGCGGCATCGTCAATCTTTGCGAACAATGGCGACGTCATAAGGATGCCGTCTACCAGCCAAGAAACTTTGATATTCTTTTACGTTTGTGTTACGTTTATCAAGCCATCGAAATCGATGATCGTTTGCTATGTTGTATAAATATGGGAAATAATGAAGAGGTGACGCCACGTCACCAACCAAAATGAATGAATTAATTAATTAAAATCAAATTTTGTAATTAATTTATTGCTTGTAAACGCTTATAATTTTATAAAGTTATTAGCAACCCTATAAAAATTGTTTTTATCAACAATATTATCATAGGATGACTATTATTATAAAATATGTACGGCTACTGGTAATATGCATTATTTTGCATAATTTATTTAATACAAATCCTTGAGAACAACGAAAACACGTTTTGTAATAACTGAAGGTCAAATTACACATTTTATTTTAAATGATTTTGAATTTATTTTTTGACTAAATAGTATTTAAAAATTCCAATAAATAACAATTTAAATTATTTATAATTTGTAGCTTGTGAATATTGAAAATTATTTCATAAATAAAACTTGCTTTCTGTTTATAATTTTTATTATTTGCGATATTTAATTTAGAAAGTAAAACTTAAATTTTGCATTATTTTTAAGAGTACTTTATAAAAATAAATATTCTAATTAATTCAATATAAAAAATTCATTAATCAGTTTTGTTCAAGTTTTATCAATCGCATTTGCAAACAAAAAATATCACATTTTTTGATAAAGTAATTAAATTAAAATTTAATTTATTTTACTAAATTTAGTTAGTTCTACAACTTAATTAAATTTAAATGTAAATTAAATTATGTATTATTTTAAATTAAATATTTTCAATTACATTTTAGGATAGTTTTAAAGTAAACATTTAGTATACGCATAAGTTTATTTGTACGACTAAGTTAGAATATTTATTTCTCATGACAAAAATGTATTAAATAAGCTTACAATTTATTAGATGCAATAGTCTACAGAAATATTTATATTTTAGGTCAAGAAATGTTTTATCTCAAATATTACTAAACATTCATAAAACAATGTTTAATCTGTTAAGTATAACAATGTATAATTGTAATTTGCATATTGCAGTAATACGTTGCAAAGAATTATGCAAATGAAAAGCATTTACATTTTTTTCTATGTTCTTGCAATACATTACAAACTAGTACATAACGTTAAATTGTATATAATCAACTGGAACAATTAATTTTTTTTAGCAAAAACGCTTTAGTACAAAGTTGGCATTTTTGAAAAGCAACTAGTAACTGACAAAAATAAATTGGCACCATTTGCCTTCTTATGTTCATTTTGTAAACAACACTTACACTTATCATTCAATAGTGCTTCAAATGACAGCCCCCAATTGTGAATTTGTTCGTAGCTGGGTTTGCCTGCCTTGATCATTCGTTTGAGTTCTTTCAATTGAACCAATTTGGTTTGAGGTAAAGCCGAATTAGGCTTTTGAGCAAATAATTTGAAACCACTGCACAAAAGTAAAACAAATCCAATTAATTATTTTAAAAAATATCACTATTTCAACGTGTATTTAAAAAGTAACAATATACTCTTTTGTAATCCTAAGCATTTTTCTAAACGCATTTTAAAGCAACTACTACTGTTATACAACGTTAAGGCAACTTGCATTAATTTTGCCACGTAAAGGAACAATAAATAATGTTTGTCAATTATAAAAATGCGCCTTGGGGCAACAGTGCCCGATTTGCAATAGGTTTTACTACTGGCACCAAAATCACAATCCTTACTAAATGCCAATTTGTCGGGAAATATTTGCAGCATAATAATAACAACGAACTATAAAAAACAACTGAAACAGATAAATAAAAACATTTCTAAACATTATATTCTATTTATAAATTTTTCAATTTCGAAAAACGCAAAACCATTACAGATAAATTTGTTTTCCCATCATTTAAATTAATCTCGTACAACACTTGAAAAAAAATTAAAAGTAATTGAACATAAATTATATTTAAATAACTATTTGTTTATTTTGAATACTTTTCTTTGTTTATTATTTTTTGTTTATCGTTTTAATTGTCGATTACGTGAAATATTTGTTACTTTTAAAAAATGCATTGCTATTATAATTAAATGTTTTGAATGGACAAGTAAAACTATTTCCAATAAAAATATTATGAATTAGTTTAATTATTTAAACTTGGAATAATAATATTAATATGTTTTAAAATGTATATATATATGGACAAGTAAAACTATTTATAATAAAAAAATATTATGAATTAGTTTAATATTTCCAATTAAATATTATGAATTATAATATATATATTTAAATATATATATATATATATATATATATATATATGTATATATATATGTAAACTAACGTTTAGTGAAAACTCATCAGTCAGCCACACACTGGTTTTCACCAACGTTTTCGCATCATCGTACATATCTTGAACAATCTTCATGTACTTTTCAGGAAAACCTATTTCTCTCATGCTCCTCCACACTTCCTGTTCAGGAATCCGATCAAGTCGATAAACACCATATGAAGTCCCTTCTTTTTCTCTCCGTGTCTTTCCATTGTTGTTCTTAGAAAGAAGATTGTATCACTTGTACTACGTCCAGACATAAATCCAAATTGTTCTTCTCCAATGTCTGTTTCTGTGCGGATTCTTCCATTAATAATTTTCTACCAAAGTTTTAAAGTATGTGACATAAGCTTTATACTCCCTATAGTTACCACAGTCTTAAACATCTCTCTTCTCCTTGTAAGTTGGCGTGCTGACACTTTATTTCCACTTGTCAGGCATTTTCTCTTCGTTCCATATTAAGTGAAACAGTTTAGTTAATCTATTAATTCCATAGTTTTCCAAACATTTCCAAGCTTTGATAGGTATTCCGTCTGGTACTGGAGTTTTTCATTCTTCATCTTACTTACTCATTTAATTACTTTTTTCTGGGATATTTCTTGTGTATAATATATATATATATATATAGGTAACAAGTCAAAGGCCTAAATAGGAGACTAGTTTACACTTAATGCAAACTATTATTATATTTTAAATTTATTTGAAACCATGTTTGCTTTATTACAGCTATAATAATTAGTAATTCTAAAAACGTGAATAACGACGATTTTGGTAATACTTCTGACTGTCATCTTTACGTGTGGCATACTGGACTAAGTATACTTTAACACCTAGATCAGCAACCGATTGTATATGCATTTCACTGAGCTTCCATTTTAATCACTAAATCCAAGCATACATCAAAGATACTTTTTATAAGGTATCCTCAGGCATATGCATACCAAATGTAGTTATTGGGCTAAGAAAGATAATTCTGACAAAAAATTATTTAGCGTCATTAGTCCTTGCAAGCAGAAGCATTGTTATAAAAAGTCAGCCAAAAATGTCCTTATTTTTCCATGTTGGTTTTAATAATATATTGTACCAATATATGTATATATAAATAATGAACAGCTGACAGCGTTACCAAGTACAATATAAATCAATAAAAGAATTTGTAGTAACCAGATAATATTTTAATTAATTATTTTCTAGAGATTATGCGATAATATATTGTAAATTTTGTACAATTTTAACCTTTTTTATATATAGTAATTAATAAAAAATTTACAATGAATGTCACTTTGTTTAAAATTAACAGAAATGTAAACATTAAATATTTATTTAAAAATTAAATATGTGTTTATGTTTATTTATTGATTAATTTTTTTATTTTATACAGGAAAATATTGCAAAAGTAATGTGACACTATTTGCTATTAATCATTTAATATACTGTAAATAAGGTTGTTAATAATTGGTAGTTTTTACATTGTCTTTATATGTGCCGGCGTAGTTTAATAATAATAATAATAATAATAATAATAATAATAATAATAATAATAATAATAATAATAATAATAATAATAATAATAATAATAATAATAATAATAATAATAACAATAATAATAATAATAATAATAATAATAATAACAATAATAATAATAATAATAATAACAATAATAATAATAACATTAATAATAGCAATAATAATAATATTAATAATTAAATAGTAATAACAATAATAATAGTAATAATAATAATAACAATAATAATAATAATAATAATAACAATAATATTAATAATAATAATAATAATATGCTGTAAACAAGTTTGTTAATAAGTTGTCGTTTTCACATGTGTTCTCATATGTGCAGGCGTAGTCTAGCTGTGCCACAGTCAACTTATACTTGTGTCGACATGAGTTTATTCTTCATTACTTCCACTAAATGCGGTTTTCTGTTCGACTTTGTTAAAAGATCATTTGAAAAAGAAATCCTTAATGTAAAGCATTTAATATAATAATAATAATAATAATAATAATAATAATAATAATAATAATAACAACAATAATAATAATATACAATCGTTCAGTAAACTTTAAATTTATAAATCAAACTTAAAAAATATTTTTCCAATTAATAATAGTAACTATTTATAAAGAAATTAATAAATTGTTTATTGTTTTAACACTTCCGTTCTAACTAGTTTTAAGTCTGTGTTAAATAACAAATATATAATTGAAGTATAGATGTACCAACCTTTGTTGTATATCTATATAAATATATACTGTTGTTAAAAAAATATTAAAATAATATTAATTATTTACAGTTTTGTATAAAAGTAACAAACCACTAAAAACAAAATTTGAAAACAATTGAAATGTCCTACTTATATTGATATAAATTAAAACGTTTTCAACTATTGTAATATACAAAATTTAATAATATATTAAAAAATTGTTATTATTATTATTATTATTTCTAAACTCTTTTTCAACAGGTTGAAACATAAATTTGAAATATTTTGTTAAAACTTTGAAACAAACCAAAACGTTTTATTTTTCTCATTCGACTGTTAATGCTTGAACATTTTGGCATGTAAATATTTGGAAAAATCCACATTTAAAAACCAACAATAGTACTTAAACTTGTGTTTACCCAAATTCTATTATACTGTTCAACTTTAATTTTTCTTGAATTAACAAAAACCCCTATTTCTACATCTTTGGCAATTATGCATCTTAATCTTCCCAATGAAATAATTGATAAACATTTCAAATCATGCTACAAATTTATAAAAACGTATTGAAAACAACACAACTCACATTGTGATTGAAATACTAAAAAACGCAAACTCGTCGGGGGAAATCAAGACGATCGTACATACCGTTAAAAGTATGGACTAATAAATGTTAATTTTCGTGCATGCTATATTTATCCCGATAACTTACTAACCCTGATTAATGTATAAGTGACCTTGTTATTAACCTATCAAAATGATTTATACTTATTGTTATATAAACTACTCCCATACACTTTAAGTATACATTTCATATTATGACTGATTATGATTTGTACATAGATTAATGTATCTAAATTTTGTTTATTAATTTTTGTACTTTGTACTTTAATTTTGTTTTTATGTATTTATGCATATGTTGAATGTACCTCTATTGATGTATTGAAGCTTATAATGAATAAATAAATTGTTAGTGGAGGATTACTCCAATAGTTGTAATATATATATATATATATATATATATATATATATATATATTCTGTTTAATTTTTAAATATGTTTAAAACTTATTTTTAATAAATTTTCAACAGAATTGTAACCGCAACATTAATCAATGTTGCTAGAAATAATAAATTTCCACAGTCAATTTCAATTACCCGTAGCTTATTATCCAAGGAAGTAGGATGTAGGATTCGAATATGGACAATAATTAAAGGTGTGCACCGAATATCATGTTAAACACGAATATAACAGCTGTTAGGTGCTTGTAGTTGCTTCAAAACCAAATGGATATATGTATTTCAGTAAATCCTTAAAAAACAGCTATCGTAAATTAAACTAATTTAAAAAAGTAAAGAAAATATAGTAAAACGTATTATTAAAGATGTGCAGTACTGTTTGCCTAAAACAGTAACATTAAAAAAGACATTTTTATGAATTATTTTTAAAATTATAAATTGCATAAAATGATATAGATTGCCCACCATATTTTAAATAAAACTAACATACATCAATGCATTTAAATTGTACAATGCGCTTTTAAAATCAATAACAATATATTATTTAAAAAATCAAGTTCTACTAAAAATTTTAAGCAATTTTTGTAGGTAAAATGCTAATATACAAGTAAATTTATATAATAGATTAGCAACGTATCCAATCATATCTACATATCAACTTTTTCATTTTAGACATCATAAGTGTGTTCCCTTTGAAAAAGCAGTAACATTTTTATTTAATTACGAACGCTATAACGTGTTGCTATGACAATTGTGTTTCTATTTGTCTATTGCAAAGCAATTTTACTAAATAATTCTATTTATAACTTTTTGAAATATTTTTATACTGTGTATAAAATTTTTTTCATCGGTATATAAATACATGTCAAGCAAAAATGCGTTTTAATTTATCAGTATAACATTATTGCAATTCGATGCTGGCATATATTTATTTTAAACGTTTGAAATTTAAATAATTGGGACAATAAAGAATTGGGTTTCCTTTTTTAATTTCAAATAAAAATAATAGAAGACGTAAAGTGTGAAATGAATCTAATTTGTATATTCTTTTTAGTCACAAACAGCTAAAAAACCCGTTTATACATGCGAAAGAAAATATCATGTAATCGACGTAATATTAATACGTACACAGACATGTTAAATCCACAATACATTTAATAAAGTTACGAAAATGTTCTTGTTCGCACAAAATGGGTTCCAATGTACAAATGTAAAGAGATTCAAGAGTCTTGAACATTTGTCAACACTTTCAAGCAATCATTAACATTAACTGGCTGTTTCGTCTGTACTAAATGAACAAAGGACGCAAATGTTCGCTTGAGTCAAACTCTTTATCGATCCAATTAGAAACGTATTCTTTGGCCCGTTCAGCTAAGCGACGAGTTGTCACTGCAACTCGAAGAGAACTGACGGATACAATGAGAGGCGGAGAATATCGATTTGGCTGTTTTAATGTTGGTACAAGGCATTTTCAATTGGGGTATTTCCTTTGAATTGCATTTTTAAGCCTTATATTTTATTTCTCTAATACATAAATGCATAATGCACATTCAAGTTTTATTAAACAAGGAATGCAATAAAATTAGTCCTTTCTCCCAATGTAATTTATGATTAAGTGTTATTTCAAAAATGCATTAATAGACTTTTACGTATACAATTTTAGTACAATATATAATGTAATCAAATAGTTGCCAACGTATTTGCTAACAATGTTTAAAAAGTTATATTAAAAAATTATTAATTACCATTTCTTTATGTACTTAAAATTTAAAACTATATTTTAATTTAATTAATTGCAAATTATTGTTAGTAAATGTGACAAATACCTCAATGTTTAATACATGATTTAATTTCTAACAATTCTTTATAAAACTTAGCAGTTAATAAGAACAATGCTCTAATTTATATTTTCAAAAATAATCACATAATTTTAACTATAGTGTTAAAATGGAGGTAGTTTAAGTTGCACAACGTTCAAACGTTTTTACTATTGGAAACGTTTTTTGATTACTGGAATTATGCAAGTAGACAGGAAGTTGAACATGTATTTAAAACTAGTCCTATTACTGGAATTAGATGCACGTTTTTATTTAACTGCTACCAAACATCTACTTATTGAAAAAATGCGGTAAATTATATTTTTAAACACAAGTAGCATCAACAAAATACAATAATTAGAAAGTATTTTACAAATTATTTGAATTAATAATTTGAACGTTAAATTATAAAACAATTGTAAATCGACAATTGTTGCAACGTGTTTGAACAAAAGTGTCTATTCAGATGTGTTTGTACACCAAATAAGTACAATTATCCAATAAAATACACCGCAAACTCTTAAAAAACTATAAAATGGAAGCGTAATAATAATTTATTAGAAACGCTTTAAGAACTTGCCAATTATAAACTTGATGTTGCAATCGGTTTTATTCTTTTTTGCCACTGTTGCAAGTAAGAAAAACTGTAGCCAGCGCATGCATAACATAAACAACTCCTAAACTAATTAGTGGTGAATACGTATTTATCAAACTAAAGCATTTGTAGAAATTGCATAGCATAGAATAAAGATGTCACTTTAATTATAAAACGTACAACATTATCTGATAATTAAAATACAAGTATAATTTTATAGATATATATTGTAACTAATAGAAAAATTAGATAAAACATTAACTGATTCATAATCTAAAATTGAGTAAAATTACCAACATCAAATATAACGTCAAATATATTTAAAAATGCAAAACATATCTAAGTTTTAGGGTTAATAAATTGTTTTATCCATAATTTACTACAAAATATTAAATAATAAGTAAGATGGCTCGTGTTTGTAACCACTTGGTTTAGGTGTTTTGGTATGCTTTTGTTTAAAATGCTGATATAGTTTTATGTAATCTAAATTTTAAGAAAAAATTAATTCAGATAAATATTTTTTCTATTTTACTTTAATTATAAAACGTACAGTACTATCTGATAATTAAAATACAAGTATAATTTTATAGATATATATTGTAACTGATAAAAAAATTACATAAAATATTAACTGACTCATAATCTAAGTTTGAGCAAAATAACCAACATAAAATATGACTTCTAATATATTCAAAAATGCAAAACATATTTAATGCTAATATAATTTTATGTAATATAAATCTTAACTAAAAAATTGATTTAGACAGTTTTTTTTTTAATTTAAATATGCTTATATATGTTAAGTTTTATTATGCAAAAAATAAAATAAATAACATTAATGTTAGAACTATTAAATAGCAATTTTTAAAAATATAATTATTTTTAGTTTAGCCTGTGTTATGGTTAAATTAAATTTTTTATCTAAGCAAAATAAATTTAAATACAATGCAATTAATTTTGTAAAATTAGAATACTAATTATTGTTTTTAAAAACAATTGTAATCCTGGCATAAGTAAAATACATTTTACCTTAGAAAATATTAATATATATTACTAGAAAAAGACCACTGTTTAAATTGGTTGATATAATTTTTTACATAAGGGTTATTTAATACTTTTTATAAAATAAATTTAATTTTTGTTGCTTATGTATATTGTTCCAACTGTAAAATTTTAAGTTTGTACAAAAATGTTTATACACAGCAATGTGTTTTATTATCAAACATATTAATCCATTTAAGTCAGTGTCTGATTAGCTACAATTAAAAGTAATTACTATTAAAAACAATTTTATTTTACTATTACAAATCATAATTTTGGTGCTTTTATTTTGTAGTAAAAAATTATCTAAACTTCCTATGATAAATAAGATATAACATATTATATTTTCTGCTCCTAAGTAGCAAATAACTAAATTAGTGTTAATTATATTTTATAATTTAAGAAAATGATGTATTTGATTGTTTTTAAGTTAAATAATATTTTCTTAGCAAACAAAAAATAAAATTTTAATATCTTTAAGAAAATACCCAAAATATTAATACAAACACTAGTATAATTTTTAAATTGTTTTATTTTATTTTATTTATGTTTGCTACTTTGAATGTTTTACGAGAAACATGTTGCAGCAGTGGACAATTAGCGAAGCCAAATGTAGGCCCGCATTTTAGTACCGGTGGTGGGATTCGAACCCATGTCCAATGAGGTCCGAATTTAAGCGCTGTACCGCTAGACCACCCCGGCATAAGATATACTGTATTTTTATTTTTAATTTGTATGCAAATATAATTTTTTAACTTAAATTTAACAACAAATTAACATTTTAATGTAAAATCTGAAGCAACGTTTTCAAAGTAACATTACACAAAAATCGGTTTTTAAATTATTTTAAATTTTTGGTTACTATGGTAACTTTTGAGTGTAAATATACTCTAAAAATTATTTATTTAATATTTAAATATTGAAAAATAATTAACTAATTATTTTTTTAATATAAATTAATTTTTTAAAATTTTAATTTTAATTTTTCTTATAAGCTAAAATCAACGTAAATTTTGTGTTGCAGAAACTGATAAGGTATTAAAATGTATTTTTGAATAAGGGTTTTAAGCACATTAATTAAAAATGTACTAATTATTATTTAAAAAATGTAAATTGCTTTTAATTATTCCTTTTATATAGGTGTTGCTTTTAAAATGTGCTTTTTTTTAGCTAACTCAGCATTTTTAAATAAATATGTTTAAGTAAATATGAATCAGCTATTAAGTACTTAACATTATTTTAAATTTGTAATAATTATTTTTACAGAAAAGCATTAGAAGATAACAAATTAATTTAGATTTTTAGAATTTTTAACACTAATTTATTCAAAAGGTGTATTTGTATATATATATATATCTGTCACACCAATTACCATTAAAAGTGGTTAAACTAAAACCTATCTAGCAACTACATAACTTACAAGAGAAACGTCACTTTAATTATAAAATATATAATACTATATAATAATTAAAAAAGTATATATATATATATATATATATATATATATATTACAAGTTGATAACTGTTGCATGCGCTTAAATTATCTGCTTGTATAATATTCCGTTTTTTGAAATTAATTTTAAAAATAATTATTAACATTTTCTTTTACAATGATTTATATAAAACAGATATTTATAAATTGATAACTGTTGCATGTACTTAAATTATCTGCTTGTATAATATTTTATATGTTAGGCATATTGCATTTAAACAATGGAAGGATTAATGAAGATAATTCAAGAATTTTATTAACAATAATACAATTACTATTACTGAACATGTACACATATAATCGTGTACGTCTATTAAACAATTTCCAAAAACAAATTAAATAAAAATTATTTATTTATATAAAATAATTATAGTTAATAGTTGTTTGAACAGTTTTATGCTATTACGTGTAAAAACGGTTTCAGATTTTTTCATCTTTTAGCAAATATTTTTAAATTAATTAATTTTTTTCAATATTTGGCTTTACAACATTCCACGTTTGTTTATTTATTTAGAATGATAATATAATACGTTTTTATAAATTGATAATTATTGTGTGCATTTATATTATCTGCTTGTATACCATTGTATATTATAGATAGTCAATAGTGAAGAATAATAACAATATAACGTATAACAACGTAACTAAATATTTTATTTTTCCAGTAAATATTAACACACTAACATTTCACATGCTTAATAATATACCATTTAATTTTCTTATTGTTGAATTATAATTATAAATAAATATTATTGTATTTTATTAAGCCATTTTAACCTATTTTTTATATGGAATTAGAGCATTGTTGACAACAGATTAACGCGTACAGGTGCTTCAGTATTGCTAAGGCAATTAGAGAACTGGACAAAAGATGAGTAAAACATATTTTAAATTGCACAAATTGGTACACTTTAGCAAGCATTCTACTATTCGAAAATTGTGTCTACTGGAAACATAAGAACCTTTTTTTGTTTAAATTTGAACACTTAATCAAGCAAAGACACGTATACTAAAAACCGTTTAACAATTTTTAAGACTCTAAACATAAAATGTAACATTAGTTATTGTGTAAAATAAATAAACAAAATTGAAAGATTTTCAGTTACTTAACTAAATGGTTCTAATATATACTAGTTTTTTTAATTATTAAAAATATATTAATTTTGAGTTAATTATTCAAAAAATTGTACCTAAGTTTATTTATTCAATATATTTGTATATATGATGGTGTATGCTTTCAATATTGAGAAAACTCTCTAACAAAATTAAAAGTGTATCAAATTAGTTACTTTTAACTTAACTAATTATCTGATTAAAATTTATTTGTTTAGAAAGGAATAACAATTTTTAAAGTTATTTTAAGTGGATCAACAACATTTGTGAAAGAGAAATGTATCGATTCCTTTCAAAACAATGTATCTTGTTAATAGCCAGTTTGTTTACCGTTTTCTTATTTTTGATAACCTTTTTGTATTTTATTACCAATGTTTAAAATATCCATGTTTTTATTATATAAAAACAAAGTTGGTTTAGATAAGCATTGGTAGATTTTAAGCTTATTAACATGTTTGTTTTAAAAAGTTGTTTATTTTTCAAAAATAGATGCAATCCGATTAAAGGAAAAATTATTTCAATAATTCATGTGAATTGATGAAAAATAACATTTGAAATAAATACACAATACAACACGAATTATACTTTTAATTTAAATAAACCTATATATCTTTAAAATATATCTAAATAAAAAACTAATCACTTTTTTCTAATGCATTGCTTAAATATTTCACACAAAAACCATTTTTAATTAAATAAACGATTTATTAAAACCAAGCGAGAAAACGCTGCCTGAGATTAAACTTATTTTCACTCAAGTACAGATGTGGCGTTTGTTTTAACATATAATGTTAACATAGATGCACAAAAGTAATTTTAACAGAATATAGGTAATTTTGAATAACTTTAGTTAAAATTAAACTAAATATACATAAACTAATTAATTTTTTAAAAATTTAATTAATTTATACATTTGATAAAATGTGTTGGTACATTTTAGCTTAAAATAACTTTTTTTAAGCTGTCAAAAACCTACCTTTTACCACTGAGACTGAGTATATGGCTGCGTTACAATATGCTTCCAATAAAATATGCAAAATATTTTTTCATAATATAAAATGTTCTACATTTAATTTTTATTTTATTACTTTTAACCAATTTGAATATATAAAGGCAACGTGTAGAAATAATTATTTAAAACGTACACTTAACGGTAACGTGTCACAAAGTAACAATAATAATGATAGTAATAAAATAACAATAATAATATTATTAATAATAATCAAAAAATAATAATAATAAAAGAATGATAATTATAATTATACGAATTACTTTGCAATAGAACCAAAACGTACATTTTATTTTTCAAACCGGTGCCTGCAGACGGAGGTAAGTTTTGGCTATGTTTTGGTGACGTAGCAATGGGTTCAAAACTCGATTGATGTGATTTTAAAAGTTGGTTTTTTTTGTCGGTATTTTGTCGGAGTTTTGGTTTACCAACCGAATCCAAATTATTCAAATGTTCGAGCGATACGTGAATTGACGGTGGCAAATTTTCTAACTTATTTGTTCCTCGTTGTAACTGACCAATAAATTCCTATAAAAATTAATGCAATGATTATAATTATATATTACTATTATTATTACTTACATGCTTTATTAAGCATCATTTATATAAATTTATAATGAAGACCCGTATTCGGTGCCGACGGTGACAGTCAAGTCCATGCTTATCACAGTTTGAGTCCAGTGCTATACAAAATGTTTTTTTTAGTGTTTTAATGTTCAAGAAAAAGCAATACTTTGCAAACGGAAATAGGGACTTGTATTTAGTGTTGGTATACGATGTAAGGGGGGAGACCGACCCTTTCTTAGCGTGTTTACAGATGGTTTAATTTGCGTTGTAATTAACACTAAAAGTCAGCACATCTCGAGTACCGTTCGATAAGTACACATGGCAGACGTTTTTGGAACTCGGACTATCCTGGGCGATAATAACCGGTGGGGGATGCATATTCCCCACCGGTGATGATAATGTTGGTATACGGTTACAAATTTATGCAATTTCAGCTTACAATCTAGCACTTTGCAACATAAGAACAATAATTTATTTTGTTGCTGCCAAGAAGGGAATTGACTAAATCAATAGATTTTTATCCCAGTAAATAAAAGCGCCAATTTTCCTAATAATAATATTAATCATGCGGGAAAATGAATATAAAGACACAGTTTAATATTTGTTAAATTGAATATATTGTGTCATTTATAATTTGTAAAAAAAAATTTGTACGCAATAAATAATTGTACAAATGTTTAACTACAGCTATTACATTTTAGTAAAAACATTACTTTGTGGTAAATGTAAAACCCTGTATATATAACAGGTTTAAAATTTACAACTTATTTTAATAGGTTTATATATATATATATAGAGTCAAACAAACAAAAGCCCAAAACCATTTATTAAAATATTTGTGTTTGCAGAAACAATAATAATAATAATAATAATAATAATAATAATAATAATAATAATAATAATAATAATAATAATAATAATAATAATAATAATAATAATAATAATAATAATAATAATAATAATAATAATAATAATAATAATAATAATAATAATAGTAATAATAATAATAATAATAATAATAATAATAATAATGATAATAATAATAATAATAATAATAATAATAATAATAATAATAATAATAATAATTAATAATAATAATAATAATAGTAATAATAATAATAATAATAATAATAATAATAATAATAATAATAATAATAATAATAATAGTATAATAATAATAATAATAATAATAATAATAATAATAATAATAATAATAATAATAATAGCATAATAACAAAATTCTAATACTACAATAAATTAATATTAATAATATAACTATCACGGTATTCCTATTTATAATAATAGTCTTAAAACATGTTTTTGTTTAAATTCCCACAAGTTAATAACACATATATATATATATATATATATATATATATATATATATATATATATATATATATATATATATATATATACTATTTATTATTGTATATTTTATGAGGCTATAGGAATTAAATATTCGGTATTTAAACATACAGCAACAATCAGTAGGTCACTAGGTCACCAACCATATAATTTATTATTATTAATATTATAACTATTATTATTATTACTATTATACCATTGAATTATACTATTTTTATTTTTGCACATACTTTATTTGTACCTATCTTTGTCTCCTGAAGGTTATTGTTTTTGAAATATTCCCGTTAATAACTATTATATATATATATATATATATATATATATATATATATATATATATATATATATATATAATATAATTCACTATATATACTTTAATGTTTTATGTATTATTTCAAGTATTGTAAATTAGACGTACGTATTCATTATGTATTATTTATACAAATTATGTCTACATGGACTAAAAGTAATTTAAATTAATGCTACTGTTTTAAAATGACCTTACCTCCATTGCTATATTTTAATTATTAAAATCAATGAATTTGTAGTTATTTTGGCCACAGAAATGAACTAAAAGCTGTCTAATCTGTACGTTCAAATAATCTTTATTAAATTATGTATAAATTATTACACAATTTTTATTTTTAAATTGAGTTTACAAAAGCAAATGCTTCGTGTATTGATTTCACAATGATTTTGCTTTGTAAACCCGTTCGCATTACAATAAAAAATTGTGCCTCTGGCAATTTCTTGTTAATTTCAACTAACTCTATTTGTCGACTTGCTTACATTGATATAGAAATGTAGAAACAAAATAATTTTGTACAAATACCTGACTCAAATTATAAACAATACTGTTTTTCAATTTTGTTTGTATGCGTGTGTTATTATTATTATTGCACAAGTAAAATGAATGAAAGTGTTAATTAATTATCTCTTTCTTCTTTGCTACGTCGAATGTTTTGATGGGAAGCACATCTATCAGCAGCAGACATGTTAGTGAAACCGAATGTGGACCCGTATTTAGTCGGTTCGAACCCATGTCCACTGAGATCTAAGTCGAGGGCTAGAATACCCCGGTAATTAAGTGTTTGTTGTTTCAAAGTTTTGTAAGAAAATATTTTTTTATAAATTTATATCTACCCAAATTTCAGTTTGGCTCTCTACCAGCTCTGCCATACAGACACAAATATTTTGTGTTTTAAAAGTATCGTAAAATGGCTTTAAATGCAATAATAAGATTGTTGTTATACATTGACAACAACAAGTACTTAATTGGCCATTAACATTCTTGTGCTCATCAACATCATCATCATTATCGGGAATAAACACTCCCCTCACCGGCGATTATCGTCCAGGACAGTCCAAATATCAAAACGTCTGAAAAAACATTAACTTTTGCAATGTGCACTTCATGAACGACACTTGAGTATACTGACGTTAAATGTTAATTACATTTCAAATTAAACCCCTCCAGTTGTTAACCGTCGCTCAATTAAGTAATTCATTTGGATGGAAAGGCTCAGCATAAATAAAAGAACTGAGTTTGCCTGCTACAATGTCCGTCCAAATTTTCCGTTAGTCACCCGCTATTCTTTTCTTTTCGATTAATGGATGGGTTACCAAAGCTATTCTGGTTTAACGAATGGGCGATCTAGGCAAAACATGACCAATCCATTTTAGTCGTCTCTCTCTTATTGTGTTAGAGATACATGGACAATAAATGTTAAGTGTCTTACAAATATCTCAAAATTGTTGAGATATTTTATTACTCATTAAATTGTTGCGTTTGACTTTAACCATAACGGATTTGAAATAAATATATTAAAATAATCAAAAACAACATTGTTAGTCTACAGAAAATGTAGCTGAAAACCATTTTAGAAAAAACAATCAAAATAAATATTGCGTAAAAAAGAGTATATATATATATATATATATATATATATATATATATACTGAATGATTTAACTGGTAATTAGTGCTATTTTCAAAAACTTTCGATTATTTTTACAAACCCAAAATAAAAAATTGACCTGTCTAAAATAAATAATAACAGTTGTCAAACTAATATAAAAAAATACTTAGAAAATGCATTTTTACTGTTTTTTTAGCGCCAAGTTAAGGATTTTCAAATTTGATAAAAACTAATTTATTATTTGATATAAAAAATATTGTATAAAACATTCCAAATGCTTTTTAAAAATAAAAGCCTAATTTATTATTACGTGATACTATAAAAAGAATATTATAATTTAAGCAAAAAAAGACTTTATGTATAAAATTGTGGTTTTAATCAAAATATTTAATTTACAAGTATAATTTTAATACGTGCATAAAAAACTGAATTTAAATTTTACGAAACATTTTTAAAATATAGCAATGTGAGCTAACTATTTGCATTTTATGTTGGGGTTTTGTGCTGCGTCGGTATACATTAGATGCCTACCATCAGTACTTAATGTAGACCCTTGTCAATCGTTATGTAAAGTCTACTTTATTAATAAAAAGATTTCCGGTACACCATGCAAGCACTACCAATAAAAAAGGGGCTTTCGTACAATATTTTTAGCTTGTTAACACATTTTATAGAAATTGAAACAAAATAGTTCTGCTGGAGTAGATAGCAGAAATCATACGCCATTTATATCGATTTGGGAAAAAATTGTCAGTTAAAGCATTTCTGCTATGTATTTTTGTTTTCAAAAAAAATTTTTTTAATAAATTTAATAAATATATTTTAACTTTATTTTCCTTAAAATTTATTCAAATCTAAATATTTTTACTATTTAATATAAAATAGATTAAATTTTATCTAGTAATAATTTTGGTCAAAATCATTTATCCAATCATTTTTAGATTATTATCCAACTGGACACAGATGAAACAATTTAAATCTAAAAATAATAAATTTAATTGCTAAATCATATATTTATTAAATAAAACACTTATCAATTATAAAATTTAATATTAAAAAAAAATAATTTACTAAACAGTTACTGTAAAACAAAGTTTTATATTTGTTAAATTTGTTTGTTATACAAATAAATTAATAATTTTTTTTTCATTCGCATTAATGATAATGTCAATTATAATGTTTATAATGTTGTATTATTATTCCATAATATATTTAGTACTTATTAAAGTAGGCAGGTTAATAATAAACGGTTATAGATTTTCTTACTAGAAGCAATAAATTCAGACATTTGCTGACGTTTGTTAAAAGTTTACATGCTAAACAAATGTATTTCCTAAAACACGGACACTAAAGAAAGATAAAGACAAATGCAATTGATACTTTTTTAATCACTAAATGCAGAATGTCAAGTGTTATTTGCATCCGAACGTTATATATATATATATATATATATATAGAAAAAAAAAGAGAGAAAATTTAAAAAAATAATATTTAATTTCACCTGATAACCTTCAATCGTTAATAATAAAATATAACAACACATATTAAGGACAACTTAATTCAAGTAATCGTTTTAATTGCTACACGTTTTTACATTATAACATACGTATTATTTAACTGAAAATACTTTAGACATATTTCCTATAATTTAAATATTATAATATGACATGCTAAGACAAAATCTAATTAGTTGCCGTTTCAATCAACGTCAATCTGTTTACATTGAACAAAAAATTATTTTATTTTTAACTATAGCATAATGGTTTAACTTATACAGTAATTAAAAAACATTATATATATATATATATATATATATATATATATATATATATATATATAAAATAAAAATTTTTAAACAATAAAACATGTTGTCATTTATTAAATAGTGAAATTGCGTAACAATATTACTCCCGCATTTTGTCACATAAACGACACAAGTTCACTTATGTAGACCTAGTGCAGCACATGACGCATAGCGTATAAGTTTTAATTTAATATAATAAAATGCTTTAATGCCTTATTTGAAAACGATTATTTAAATAATAATAATAATAATAATAATAATAATAATAATAATAATAATAATAAATTTTAATAATTCTGATACAATCTCACGCATCGTATCTTTGGCTTACCTACTTGTCAATTGGAAAAAGAAGAAAGGTGGTCACATAACGTACTTGGACAGATGCTGTTCGAGACAATCTTTGTACTATCTTGCTTGGGACCTTATCTTGGAAACAATGGCCAAGTCGGCTGGACTAACATGTCTCTACACGCCTCCGAAAACCGTGAACAATTGAAGGGAGATTATTCGTAATGCTATGCGAATTTGAAACTAATGAAAATGTGGCTTTGCCTCGCTAACTTATATTGTTGTTGTTGTTGTTGTCGATAATTTAAAATTTCTTAGCGTGTTAACATATTGTTTTACACTTGACTATTATTTACCCTTTTATTGTTATACAGCTGGAAATTTGCTTTCTAGTATATATATATATATATATACATATATATATCATATACCATAAAATATACATGCTTTTTTACATTAAAATAAATTAATAAAATTTAAACAAATTTTATAGTAGACGTGTTTTTCAATTTCATTTTGCAATATAATAACCTATACTTAATTAAATAAAATAGGATTATGGTTTTATGTCAATTACTATTGCATTTCCATAAAATAAAATTTATTAATAGTGCAATTAAAAGCAAATGCGATTAAAAACGCATTAAAACAATTAAATCAAAATTTTATATATTGTCACAATTATGTAAAGCCATACTAATAAATGCAAAAACATTTTTTACATTTTAATTATTATAAAACTTACATATATATATATATATATATATATATATATATAATAAAATAAAATTAATCAAAATATTAAATATTGTCATAGTGAGGCGCGCATCACGTTGCACATCAAGTGGGTAGTTACATTGATCATTCTATTTTATGTTATTCAAAAATTATTACAGTGTTTTTGTAATGTAATAAAAAATCTGTTTAATTATATATATATATATATATATATATATATATATATAACTATATTTTTATTTTAATCCATTTTCTAATTCTATTTTGTTATTACAAATTCTGCTTTTACTTTATTCTACTATTGCCATTTTTCTCCAGCATTTGACTATCAAAAAAGCGTTTAATTTATCAAAGTCATATAAAATTCTCAACTCTGATTACAAAATATTTGAACAAAGTAAAAATATCGTCTATACAGAGAAAATACAAATTTGAACAAATAAACATTTGAAAAACTGAATCAGAAATTTGCATTTAATATTAGGAGTAAAGGTCAAAAATCAAACCTGCAAACTACAAATCTGAGGAGTTGAGTAATGTTTATAAAGTCTCGATTTCCAATAATCATTATCGTCATTATCACCATTGGGGAAAAACATTTCCCACCGGTTATTATTGCCCAGGGTAGTCCAAATTGCTAAAAGTTTACAAAAAACACCAACTTGGAATGCGCACTTAATGAACGACCCTTGAGGTGAGCTGGATGAGTGGATAATCTACCTAACACATGGCTAATTCTTTTTAATCACCTTTCTCTTATTGAGCTGATGATGATTTTCCTAACTGTATTTTCCTCTATGTAGTGCATTCTAGACTAGGTGCTAACAGGCATCTAGAATAGTAACTGCACAAATCAAACGTATACCTGGACTTCTACTAGAGTGGTTAGATGCAAACATACACTCAGGTTACTTAATAGGTATCTTAAGGTATATGTATACCATATGTAGCTGTTAGCCTAAGGGAAATAACCTTGACAAAAAATCACACAGTTGCATTATTATTTGAGAACAGTTGCGCCGTTACAAGGATGCTGTTTACCGGCCATAAAACTTTGTTATTTTTGTACGTTTGCTACGCTTGTTAAACCATTAAAATATTCCATGCGAGTATAAAATAATAATAATAATAATAAATCACTCATCCTTTAATCTAAAAATTATATCAATAATTGAAAAATAGAAATTCAAATGGAAAAGGATTCAATAAATTTCAAAATACACAAATTAAATCGTTGAATTGATTGAATAATCGGTTGTTCTTGTAACAGAACATTGATACTATTTAACAATGCCAATATAAGTAACATTTAGACATAAACATAATAATATTATGCTTACAAACCAAAATAATTATTACATAATTAAAGCATGTTGCTACAATATGGGTTTTAAAAATATTAATTAATTTTTATGTAAGAAATATTTACCAAGAAAATGCTATATATAGATTTTATTTAAAGTCTACTTAAACTTTACTATTTTCTTGTTTTAATACATAAAAATATAATAAATTTAAACAGAACAATATATTTATAAATATAATGTTCCGTTACTTCATTCTTTTTTCCTTTTTTTTAAAAAAAATGTTATTTTGCTACAAAACATATTTGAATAGAAGAAATGTTGCTTAAATATTGTACAAGAAACATATTTTAACATGTGAACATTTTGAAAAAACCGAACTTTGATTATTTTTATTAATGGAATAGAAATTCCTATTTATTTACACATGCAAATTCACCTATTCCACTCTGGCATAGCAATTATGTCATTAATTTAACACTAGAATGTGAAATTTCTTTTTCTTGATTCAATTGCAGAAAAATGGCCTAAATTTAAATTCCTGTTGGATAGAATATGTAAGAAGGCACAATTGTAAACAAAAATGCACATACACACATATACAAATCTGCAACACATTGTTTTTCAAAATAAAATGGGAAAATGCCCCAAAATAGTTTGCATGTACAAATTAATTTAAAAGTAATAAAACCAAATTATTTTTATTGAAAAGTTGTTGTTGTTTTTCGAAAACTGTGTTATTTTATTAAAAGATTGTATATTTTTTGTTTTTCTATTTTGTTTATGAAAAAATTGTCTCCATGTTTCGTATATATATATATATATATATATATATATTATACGTGTGTGCACATTTAATAACTGTATATCTAGTTTGTTAATAAATTAGGAATTTTTAATTGGGAAAATTAGACATGTTTCCACTTTAGAATAGGTCACTTAATACTACTATAGTATTGACCAAAGCCATTATACAGAACCAAACAGTTTTAATCATAAATAATAAAGTAAAATATAAAAAAAGATATTTAATTCATAATAAATGCATCATCAAAATCATCGGAGATAAACATCCCCCACCGGTTATTATCACCCAGGGTAGTTCAAATATCAAAACGTCTGCAAAAACACCAACTTTTGTTTATGTATACTTGAAAAACGACACTTGAAGTGTGCTGACTCTAAATGTTAATTACATCCCCCGAGTTAAATCCCTCCAATGATCTCTGTTGGCTGCATAGGGTAAGCAAACGGACGCCCATTTAAGTAATTCATTTGGACGAGGGGGCTTAGCATAAATAAAAGGACTGAATTTGCGTGCTACAATGTCCGTCCAAATTTTTCGTTGGCCGCCTGGCCTTCTTTATCATCCGCCTAATGGATGGGGTTTCATAGTTATTCTGCCTGGATGAGTGGGCGATCTACGTAAAACATGACCAATCCGTTTTAAGAAAATATTTTTTTAATAAATTTATATCTACCCAAATTTCAGTTTGGCTCTCTACCAGCTCTGCCATACAAACACAAATATTTTGTGTTTTAAAAGTATCGTAAAATGGCTTTAAATGCAATAATAAGATTGTTGTTATACATTGACAACAACAAGTACTTAATTGGCCATTAAAATTCTTGTGCTCATCAACACCATCATCATCATCGGGAATAAACACTCCCCCTCACCGGCGATTATCGTCCAGGACAGTCCAAATATCAAAACGTCTGAAAAAACATCAACTTTTGCAATGTGCACTTTATGAACGACACTTGAGTATACTGACGTTAAATGTTAATTACATCCCCCAAAATAAATGTATAATTGATTCTAATAAAATATGTACAATGATTAATTAAACGTTTTCAAACAAAATATTAAACGAATAAAGAATTAAAGGATTATAACATTTTAGTAGAAAGTGCTTTCTTTGTATTATTTGTCTAATTTACGAATAAAAATTTTGACCCAAACTTTAATTAATAGTTTAATCTAAAAAACAGGTTTAAATTATTGATGCATAGGGATAAGTCAACTATAAAATAAAACTGTATTTGTTAATATGCGTAATATATATATATATATATATATATATATATATATATATATATATATATATATATATATATATATATATAACGGTTTAAATATATTTATAAAGAATTTTATTTTAATATACTGTTTATAACACCATTTAGCGAAAATATAAAAAAAGAAACTTTTCTAATTTGTTAACATCGATATTAGAAATATTCAAAACTGGTGAGAGTTAATGTTAAGTTATATAAATATTTTGTCAAATATTTTTTTATTCTTAATATAAATTAAAACAAATAAATTTATTTATTTAGCTGTATATATATATATATATATATATATATATATATATATATATATATTCGTATTATTATCATTGTTATTACTGCATAAATACTTTTCGAGAAACATTCTTGAGCAATTTGTTATTTTGGAGAAGCTGAATGCGGAGTTGTAATTTAGTGCCGGTAATGGCACTGCAACGCATCTATCTAAGTTTTAATCCAGTACTGTACAATCAGAAAACTTTAGCACATATATATATATATATATATATATAAATGAATACATCAGTAAATATATATTGTAAAAAAGCTATTGGCATAAATGGACGTTACGTAAAAATAAGACAAATTTTTTTTGGGAAGTCTAGACTATGTGTAACAGGCATTATTATAAATTAGATAAAAAATGTAACATTATGACCTATATTTTATAGAAATTGATGTTTTAAGGTATACACATAATATATGGGCTAAAAACAACCTTGAAAATAGAATCAGGCTTCTTCGTCAATATTTACCGACAGTAGCGTCCCCACAAGGATGCCGCATTTATTAATCAAAAAACGGTCTTATTCTCCTGCGGTTGTTATAATTATCTAGTTAGTCAATTGTTCATTGTGCTGTACAAACAGAAGTAATGTAAAATAAAATGACAGTGTTACTTAGCCCAACATATGAATAAATATTGTAACACAAACGATTTTACAAATTCACATCAAGAACAAACTGTTTACATGTCCAAGAACGAAAACAAAAATTAAAAATGTAGAAAAAAATGTGATGTATGCATCTAAAACTTCCATGTTATTTGCTTTGAAAATGAACACAACCGAATAAATGTTTATTATGCAATTGGTATTAAGTAATCAATAATTTTAGGTTAACTACAGATACAATGAAAAGAGGCCATTTCACAAAACAACCGCAAAGAAGTGATAGCACAATCTAGATGACAGGGTTGAGTAAAAGCAGGAAGAAAATTCATTTTTCCATTTGCAGGATTTTCAATGAATAGAAGGAAATTATTTGGTCAAATTATACGTTTACCGCACTCGAAAGACCAGCCAAAACGGTTTTGGAATAAACGATTAAAGATGCTAAAAGAAACGTTGAAGTAGATTATAAAAAAACTTGGCTAAAAATCATCCGGGGAGATCTAATTGGAATGAATGTCTCATGGGGGCGCATCAAACCAACATGTTGGCAAAATGTTCGAACACACATAGAATCATTTTGTTACCTCACGTGTTCTTTTTCAAATTATGGAACTTTATTGTTGTTTATACTGTTACGGTTATGTTCCTGCTCCATTCTTATTTTAAAGCAAAAGGGTTTTATAATAGTAATAATAATTATTATTATTACTATATATACTAGTAAAATAATTAATTTTTTAGTAAATAAACATTATTTAAAATAATATTTCTAAATTATACAAAACTTACTTTGTCTATTTTTTTTCTCAAGTTGACTTTTGACTTTGGTTTAACCGAATGTGACGGTTCCCAAATCTGTTCGTTCAGATTAATGCCCAAAGTAGCAGCAGCTTTGGCACTTATATTTTGAACGGGTTTGGACTGTCCACTGACAAGTCCCGCTTCACAACCCGAACTTTGCAAGCTTACCGTACTGTAATGATGATGAGGATAAGTAGTTGGAACATTTTTAATGCTGGAATTGTCGACTGTCAAATCAATATCGCTGTTAACTTCAGTGGCCGACGATCGCATATTTTTCAAATTCAAGTCCGACTTAGTCACAGTAAGATTTTCACTTTTTGGTCTAACCGAATTGACAAATTGCAAATTTGATCCTGAATCTTCTTCCGTTTGAACTTGAGTCAATTTGCGAGCTGCTTCGACGAGTCGGTAGACATCCGAATTGGAACTCGAACTGGTGTTATTAAATTCGTTTTCATCGCTGTCATCATCATCATCATCATCGTCATCATCATTATCAACGTTATCAATATCTTCATCAGCATCATCATGATCAAATTTGTTGAAATAAACACACGAAGAAGTTTGTCGATTTTCTTCGTTATCTTCGTTTATCGATAAATCGTTGATCATAACTTGGGGTTTTAAAATGGGATTTACATTATTATCATTTGAATTATTATTATTATTATTATTATTATTATTGCGTTCCATTTTTATCTATTACAATAATAGTAGTATTATTTAAATTATTTTAAAAACAGTTGTAACAAAAATTGTTAAAATAATTCCATTTGAAACATGCAATGTCAATCGGTTATAATCATTTTTGCTTTTTAGATTTAGTATGTAATGATGCTACATTATATTTTTATTCTATTATATATATATATATATATATATTATAATTCTTTAATTCAAATAATCGATTGCATTTTTTTAATCATTTAAGTTTGCCCTGTTATGTGATTGGTTTATAATATTGTCCAATCACATTTTTAGAAATTATATATATATATAAATATTTATATATATATATATATATATATAGTGTAATGCTAAACAGGAAAGTAGAAATGGGCTGTATAATTATGTGTAATTTATTTATATACATTAAATGCCAACAAACGTCAAAGCTATGTATGTGTGTGTATATGAATGAAAAAAATTGCATGCATATATGAACACAGAGATGATTTGGCTAATTAAAAAAGTTCAGTGATAAATATTTACTTTACAAATTAACCTTATGCATGTGTGTGTATAGATGCTAATCTTAAAAAGAGTAATATGTAAAGATTTTTTCAGTTTTAAATGTCAACTTAAAAAAGTTTGTGTTGATTGTAAAATTAGCGACTACTAGTAATTATATTACATTTATTATTATTAATTACTATTATTAATATCCATCCTTTGGTATAATCCGATTACATTAATGTATTAGAAAATTATAAAAAATATTTATTGTCAATTAAAATAGTGTTTTAAATTTATTAAACATGAACGAAATAATACTAAAACGTCTGTCTGGTGACTTCGGTTAAAGTATGTTAACATGAACTCCGCCTAGTTTGGATTAGAAATGATTCAATCTAGCCAGTCCCAAGCCTGGATAAAGGAGGAGGGTTTGAGCGCAAGGTTTGCAACCTGGCCTCTGTAAAAAATTATACCGCTACGGAAAAAATACAAAAAGGACGCTATTGCGGCAAACAACGGCAAATAAGTGATCGCACGTATTTAGATGACAGAGTTACACAGATGACAGGGTTGAGTGAAAGCCGAAAGAAAGCTCAATCTTCGATTTGCAGAATTTTTAATGTCAACGAGACTTTGTTATTGTTGTTGTTGTCGTTTTACTGTAATTGTTGTCTTATTGCCCCAAGCTTGTTTTTAGAGCAAAAGGGTTTTGTATAATATAATATATATAATAATAATAATATTAATAGTATTAACAATGACATTATTATTATTATTATTATTATTAATAACAAGTGCAATAATAATAATAGTAATAATAAGAAGAACATTAATAATAATAATAATAATGACAATTATATTAGTAATATTACTAATAATAGCATTAATAATTATAACATTAATAATAATAATAATAATAATAATAATAATATAATAATAATAATAATAATAATAATAATAATAATAATAATAATAATAATAATAACAATAATAATAATAATAATAGTAATATAATAACAATATTATTAATAATAATAATAATGAAGTTTATACAACTAAAAAAACATGTTTTGTAGTTGTTATTCATTCTGTTATATTTTAGTAGTAGAATTTGTCACTTATCCACTTAAATTTTTATTTTTGAATAAACTGTGACTTAAAACCGGTTACAATAGCCACACTATTTTAATTAAATATATTTGTGTCAATAGTGCAATAACAATTATCTTTTATTTAAATAAAATCCAATTAAAAATCAATTATATTTTGTGTAAACAAATTTGCCTACAATATATAGTAGGGTTCTATTGTTTCGAACCAAGTAAATTACAAATTATATAGTATTTATATTAGTAAATGATTTTAATGCAAATATTAATGTATCAGATAGTTGAAAATGTTGTTAAAACAAAATAGAATATATAATGTCAGCTTTATGAAACACGCAATGAATTGTAAATTTTACTTTGTATTATGTTTCACATTCCTTTTTTATCAGGTATAAAAAAAATAGAAAAAGTTATACAATGGATAAACGATTATACAACTTTATAAAATATCTATATCTATACATCCATAACTGTAATATTTGTTAAAATATAACGGTTACTACAAAATAAGTTATTTGATGTTTGCTAATTCCTAAATGCACGTAACTCACAAAATTGATACTCTGTTTCAGGTTTTAAAAAGTTACCTATATTTATTTAATCTTTTTTCGGTATTGTGTGTCAATAAATGTTTATTAACTGTTGGTTAAACGTTTTGTATGAAAACCATACAATCGTTAGCAAAATATTAAAACCCATTTTGATAATATCTATTGAATTTAATTTTGTCGGTTATTGTGATGTTATTCGGCTTGTCAAGTACTGTGTAGCAGAGTTGCGTTAGCAACTAGACTCAATACTGCATAGGTTAGTAGTAATAAAATAGTTGTATAGAATTTAATTTGACAATTTTATTTCTTGTCCTACTACTTGAATTGAATGTAATTCTTTACTTGGTTTGAAATGAATGTCTATTTGCTGAAAATAATATTTTTACCAAATTACGTAAGCAATCAAATCAACAAAATATATTCTTTTATTGTGCTAACTAATGTTATACTTTAACGACAATTATAATACTGTATACGTCTACATTTTTACACAATAACAGTGTTAAAATTATTACTAATTGCTTCTCAATAAGCAGCAATACATTTTTTTAAATAAACATTTAAACTTGACATATTCGTTACAATTAAAAAAATTACAATTGTTTGAATGCAATACACGAACATTCCACTTGATTTTACATAATTTAAAATTTGATTTTAATGTTACTTCCGGAGTGGCATAACAGCTCAAATATTGGATCATTATTATATTTATTATTATTATTATTATTATTATTATTATTATTATTATTATTATTATTAATAATAATGCCATTATTGTTGTTATTACTGTTATTATTATTACTATTATTATTATCATCATCATTGAATTAAAGTTTAATATAGCGCCAAAAATACATTCAGCACCATTAATTAAAGAAATAATTTAATTACAACAACATGAAATATCTAAAATCATATAATGGATAGTGCATTAAATGTAATCAATACGGTAATCTTGTGGTTCGAAAATTTCGAATATCATATACTTTCAAAGGTCATTATAAAGTACAGTTAAATTGTGCTGTAAGATGTAGAAAATAGTGGGCGTGAAATGTAATTTATTCCACCGTGATGGGTATGTTAGAAGCTCAATTTTGTTTGATTCTGGATTGGTTAATGCTCTGGACAAGTGTGGCAGACATGCGTATTTGGAATCATGATGATTGACATCCTTGTGTAAGTTCTCCCAGTTTTTCCATAAGCTTAAAATTTGTTTAAAAATGTATGTAGTTGGTAAGTGTTATTACCTTCAATCCTCAATGTTATTTGTATACAAGATTTCAAGTGTTCCTTAACAAATCATTTACTAAGTCAACATATTTTATTCTTGCAGATGTTGACACCAAAGATATGCATCTTTTTAAAACATCATAATCTTGTTTTAATAATGACAAGTAACCAATATAATATTCATGGACAAAAAAAGATTTAATAATATGATTATCAACATTTTCATAAATATATGTTTCACCTAATCACGTAAATTTGGTGATAACATAAATACGTTGGTATGGTCAAATAAAATTATGAAATAATAATTTTTGGTTAATAGTACAATTAATGAAATACAAAATTATTTTGAAATTACCAAACAATAAATATGCAATATATATTTTAAAGCAACGTTCAATTTAAGCAAATAATTATGTGGCACATTGAATAAGATTTTTAGCGGTTTTGCGCTACAGCGCTCGATTCACACCGCCACCATCATTGAATGCAGGTCCCCGTTTAGCTTGCTGAAACTGTTGGCTAAAAAATGTTTCCTTTCAAAACATTCAAAGTGGTAACAATTCAAAAAATCTTTTTAATCTCAATTAATTTTTTTTATTTTTAAAATAATTGTATGTAATGAGTAGATGCTTGTGTTTTATAGAGCTACTTTTGTTATACTTTAATTCTTTTAGACAGAATTATAATTAAAGTTGGTTGATTTTGGATAGTGAAAATTATGTCGTACTGCTGGCACTGTAAATGTAGCTGTTATTTATTCCTCAAGAATAATTAATGACCAATTCACTTCTCAAATAGTTTGAATCAGAAATAATTCAATCTAGCCAGTGCCAAGCCTGGATAAAGGAGAAGGGTTTGAGCCCTCTGTCAAAAATTTATACTGCTACAGAAACAATAAGAGGACGCCATTCCGGCAGCCAACGACAAAGAAGTGATCGCATATATCTGGATGACAGAGTTACACAGATGACAGGGTTGAGTGAAAGCCGAAAGGAAGCTCAATCTTTGATTTGCAGAATGTTCAATGCCAACGAGACTTTGTTGTTGTTGTTGTTTGCTGTAATTGTTGTCTTATTGCCCCAAGGAAAAGGGTTTTGTATAATATAATATAATTTTTTTCCACAAAACATTTTTAGCAGTAAAAATTTGCGCAAAGTCGAACATAGATCCGCATTTGACACCAGTAGTGTGAATCGAACCTATGCCCACCTAGGTTCGTGTAGAGCGCTGTACTTGTTCTAAATCATTTTTCTTGTAAAATAGTGAATTATTAAAAATTAAATTCAAATCGAAAAACTAACATTTTTCTATACAAATCATGAAGGTTAACTTGATCCAATAATTATAAATGTTTATTTTTATTATTTTAATCAATGCTACCTTTACTATTTAAATTTTTGCAAATATATGAACGTAAATCAAATGTAAAATAGTTATTGTTATTTTGCAGTTGAAAAACGTATATTTAAAACTAATTGTAGTAATGTTATAAACTGTAATATACTATGAATATAAGTTAAAATGTAGTTTATACTATGATTAATGCAAGAGATGGAACAATTAAATAATCCTATATACCGTACACACATACACACTCATTATTATACAAAATATTTATTTTAATTAGGTTTTTTTCTTAAATAGTTCTTATCCAATTATTTTGTCAATTATTTTTTTAAAACCATTTTAATCGTCTATTTCTGTTTAATTATAGATAACAAACATTAAAAATTCAATTAAGTAATCATTTTTGTCCGATTGTAAACGTGTTATACGGTAAGCATGCAAAAAACAATTACTTATAAAATTGGTATATACAATATAATTTGGCAAAGAAATTGATATAAGTTGTTCAACATCACCTGGGTGGGCATCGGCGTTCGAATCCTACCACTGGCACAAAATGATGACCCACGTTCGGCTTTACTAAACGGTCCACTACTGAAAGGCATGCGTGTTTCCTGTAAAACATTGAAAGTGGAAAAAACAATAAATTAATAATTATCTCGAATGTAAACGGCCCAGTTTAGCAATGCAAAATGTCAACCTACTCAAAGATGTTTCTTGTAAAACATTCAAAGTAGTAAATATGCGTTTTATCTACTTTCAAACTGTACTTAAATAACAAACAAGTTGAAATCTTTAGGTAAACAAAATAACATCAAAACTTTTGCAACCAAAAAGAATACATTTTTTTTATATTTTCAATTGTAAAACTTGAGAATAAGTTAAATTTAATTGTATCATGTTTCCAAAATTTTTACAAACGCTAAATGTTATAAAAAAAGGCAACTTGAAATGTTGTTTAGGCCGAAAAATGAAACAATTTTATGCAAATGCACTTTATTCTTGAAGTGCACTTTTTATTCTATACAACATTTGCTTCAACCATGTCTGCCCGTTTTCTATGTCGATTTTTCAATCTTTTTTAAACAATTCAAATATAATATTGTCAAGTAATTTCTTTATTCAATTATAATTTTACACAAAGAATGGTTATTAATAATGTTATATATTTCCGTTAAAAAATGTAGAGAATAGTTTTTCTGTTTGCTTACATGTAAAACCGACGAAATAATATACAGATAATTACAATATTTTCTCCCTATCAAATACTGTTGTTATGTTTTAAAGTTTCATTTTAACATCTCTATTTTAATATTGTACTTACCAATATTTTCCATAGTTCAAACTTTTTTTGTGTAAGCTCCGTTTCAAATAAACACTGTCTGTTTATTTTTTATTTAATTAATATTTTACAATAACAACATTTTAAAAACTAATATTTATAAATAATTTTTTTCATTTTTTTGCTACAGGAAATATCTTTCAACAGTGGACATTTTGATAAAGCCAAACATGGATCTACATTTAGTGCCAATGGTAAGAACAGAATCCACCCTAACCCACCCAAGTGTCGGCCCCTAGTCCACCCCCGACAAAGGTTAATTTTTAAAATTGTTTTGCCTTTCAATTTATTAAATATTTTTACTGCTTGCAGTTGCTTTAAAATTTGGCTCTAACATAAAAATATGTACTAATTGTTTTATTTTTAATTTATAATTAATTTAAAATGTAGATTTCAAAAACAAACGTACTAGTATTACAAGGACTATGTTTGTTAGTAAATTGCTCTCTCTTTCTCTCTCTCTCTCTCTCTCTCTCTCTCTATATATATATATATATATATATATAACCACTGTTTGTTAAAACATTTATTTATTTTTAAAACACACATTAATAACAAAAAAATTAATTTATAACTTTAAAAAAATATTTTACTAAGAAAAAATTACAGTTAGACCTTATATAAGAATGTTTGGTTATTTTATGAAGAAATTAACGCATTATAATATTTTAAAACGTTTAAAACATGACATTTTTATATACTTCTAACATTTCCTAATATAGTTTTAAACAATACTGTAGCAATATGCATTTAAAAAAAGTTTATTTTAAAAAGAAATCGCAATATTACTGATTCCGCCTGGACAGGATAAAAAATAAACCAATCTAGCAAGTTCTAAGTCTGGATAAAGGAGGAAGGTTTGTGGCAGAAAGGGCATTTGGCAGTAAAAAAACTTAGGCCAAAACTAGTTCATTGTTATAATACTTCAATTTGGTTTAGTATAAAATTAGATAGAGAAAACTGATCAAAAACAGCAACGCATTGTACAAGAGAAACAAAACGGAAAAAGATGAAAAACAAGAAGTTTTATGCCCACCACCTAGTTTAAAGTGTAGCGCTTTATCAACCTCTAAAACTTCCGACTTGTAGTTAAAATTTTTCAAACTCGAAATATGTACAGCATTTTGAATATATTCAAATATGCTAAGTATATTTTACATTATATTATTATGTTTCATGTTGATAATTTTACTTAGTCCGAATTATAATGCAGTTCATATTGTTATCAATTGGTGTTAATTGCATATTGTATAATAAAACTGGAGGTTCTATTTTAAAGTATGTTACCAAGGCATGAGTTTAAGTTGGATACATTGCGTTAGATGCTGGAACTGTGTTGGAAGTTGTACATTTTCCAACTTTTTATTGTTCAAATGCTTAGTGGTAAACGTTTTTCAGTAAGTAAATATTTAGATGGCAAAATTAAGACTTATAACTTGGCTACCCTTGTGCATTGGCATTCTTTCCTTTTAAAATTTAATTTGAAACCAGTTCAGGATGAGCTGTTAGATACATTGTAAATTAGAATATATGCTATAAAATACACTTTCTTTGATAACAAATTATTATTAACACAGTGGGTAATCAGTATTAATTAGGTTTACTATAAATAATAAGTTTACAGGGTCAGATTCTACCACCCATAGTTTGGTGGTTTTATCGGTAGATGATAAAACCAACCAAGGGAAAAGTTGCGATGGAGGAGCCAATAAGAGTCAGATAACCTTTGGTGTGAGTGTGTGATCACTCGGCAGTTGGGGATGGAAAGGTTTCAAAAAAGTGTGACCAAATTTGTACTACGATGCAATATAAATCGTATAGTGCTATGTAAATATTGATTTTTCCACATTATATACATGTTCAAGGTCAAACAATCCCCTTTTGATTGAAGAATGCACCAATTTGACTCACACTCACTCACGGAGGCTAACCAATAGAATTTTTTTAAATTCTTTTTACCTTGGTTGGTTTTATCATTTACCGTTTTATCGTCTACCGGATAAAACAGCTGTAAAATGCTCCGGGTTAACTGAAACCAAGTAGATTCATTATTTAAATGAATCTGACAATTCCGATTTTTCAAACAACCATTATATTGTGAAAGTTTTGGCTAAATTAGGTCTAAAAATCGAACCAAAAAATCAGTCCTCATGCCTTCACAATCTCCCAATGCGAGTATTGTATTAAATGATGTTGTGCTCCCCAATATAGAGCACTTTACGTATTTGGTCTATTCAATTACTTCTGATGGTAGTTCATCTAATGCGGTACATCGTCCAATTGGTTTGGCTGCTGTTGTGTTTGAAAAACTAGCCAATTCAAACACAAAAATAACCATTTTCTCTTTATTGATTCGTACAGTACTAAACCCTGGACTCTTGCAATGTCAGAAATCATAAAGCTCGACAAATTTAAAACAAGATAACTCAGATACGATTGGCACAACAGCCATTTCGCATCCTTTGTATTAAGGAATTGGACGAAAAAATCAGTAATTGCCAAATTCGAGATGACCCCCAATTTCACGATTTTCCTTCGTTGGTATTGCGGCAACGTAAAGTGCGATGATTTTGGTCACATTCTTCGTAGAAATCTTGATGCAATTTTACATATCGTAACTTTGACCTGTCTAAATGCCAATTGGAAGAAAAGGAAAGGTAGCTAAAAACATACTTGGATGGATGCTGGTTGAGCCAATCTTTATGCTATTTTGGCTGGGACTTTATCTTAGAAGCAATAACAAAGTCTTTAGACTGAAATATTTGTGTACGTCTTAGAAAACCGTAAACAGTGGAAAGAGATTAAATGAGAGGCTGCAAGAAGTTGGAACTAATAAAAGATAGCTTGGCCAACAACATTTGGTGTTGTATTAAAAAAATATTGATTATATTAATTTGTAATTTAAATTTGACCTGATTAATGTAAACTCATTTTGAAATTCCAATAAATTATTATTATTATTTTATTATTATTATTATTATTATTATTATTATTATTATTATTATTATTATTATTATTATTATTGTTTAAATTTGCAATTAACAAACAATAAAAAAAATCTTATACATATATTTAAAATTTAATTAAGAAAAATATCCTAACAGACAGTTGTACAATTTGTCGATTGTATAAATTTACAATTATAAGTCATATCAATTTTTTTATTGTACACAGCAAATGTATAGAAATAATTACTATATTTGGGTTTTGTTTTACACAAAACAAAATTTATTAACAAATTGCATTAATTTAAAAAAAAATACTATGTAAAAAGTAAAAATAAAATGTTAATTCATATAACATTTATAATTTACTTTTCGTCTGTCATATAATGATATAAAAAATTTTTTTTTAGAAAGAACATTGTTTTACATATTTTTTATACATATTAAAAAAATAATAATTCGCTTTGTAATACTTTGCAATAAAAATTACCTTATTTATTTTTAGTTCATGTATACTATATATATATATATATAACTACTTGCTTTCCTGAACTTATTTTAATTAGAATGTTTAAAAATATTTTTTCTTGTTTTTAGAGTTGCGTTCAAATTAACTTAAATTTTGTATTAATTTAAACAAAATACATTGATAAATAAATAGGACAATGGTTTATACATTTTAATTAAAATATAATTTACAATATGCCTTACATAAATCTGGCCTTCATTCCACTTGAAAAAGGTTAGAAAACCAGGTTGGCAATCGTGTTTTTTTAATGTTTACAAAATTCCAAAAAACAACAACCGGAAGTTTTTTTGTACTTATTCAAGTTGGCAAATAATATACTCAATTTTCAAACATCTCTTTGGTAACCAAAATGAATAATAACAGCGTTCCAAAAATCAATTGTTGTAGTCAGATAATTGAAAATTGCGTTTTAAATATCAAAGTAACTTTGATCTACCGGCTAACGAAATAATAGTCCTAAATATTGACAAAAAAATTGTTTGTTTCTCATTCCAAGCTGGGTTCCATGAAAACCGACCATAGAGGTTGTGAAATAGAAAGTTTAATTTTGAATAAATCTAAGTTGCACGAAGTTTGCACTAACATTTTAATTACCAACTATGCATTTAAAAATAGAAATACGTAAAGATTATTTTAAAAAATTAGTATTCTAACTATATTAATTGAAGTTACTTGTTATTATTTATTTCTCGTTACTATTTTGCTAGTATAACACAAAATAAATTCTTTCAGTATCCAATATGTTTTTCTGAAAATGTACCGAAAAGACATTTTAAATGCAAAAGAAAATATCATCATATTTCATTTCAATGTACTTAAAAATCAACCTCACCAGAAAATATGTTACGCTTCAAAAATAAGTATGGGGCAATAAGATAACAATTACAGCGAAACAACAACAGCAACAACAAAGCCTCGTTGGCATTGAAGATTCTGCAAATCGAAGATTGAGCTTCCTTTCGGCTTTTAATCAACCCTGTCATCTGTGTAACTCTATCATCTAGATACGTGCGATCACTTGTTTGTCAAAATAGCGTCCTCTTGATTGTTTCCGTAGCAGTATAAATTTTTTACAGAGGCCAGATTGCTAACCCTGGTGCTTAAACCGTCATCCTTTATCCAGGCTTTGGACTGGCTAGATTGAATTATTTCTGGTCCAAACTAGGCAGAAACTATTTAAAGCAATGGGCTCCAAATAAAAATAGCAGAAGACGTAAACTAGCAGATGAATTCATTTAATGAAGTTACAAATTGTTTTTATGCACACAAAATGGGTTTTGATGAGTCAATGTTGACCAATTCAATTGTTTGTAACATATTAGAAACTTAAACAGTTATCAGCACTTTAAAACAACCATTAACATTAACTCGGTGTTTTGTTTGAACCAAATGACGTAATATTGACCAAGTGCACATACGTTCAGTTGAGTTGAACTCTTTTTCAATCCAATTAGGAATGTGTTCTTTGGCCTGTTCAGATAAACGACGACTTGTCCGATTAATATATTTGTCAAAATCGATCGTTGATAAAATTAACAATACGCGTTTACTAATTAATGCAGCGAAAATAGATGTTAGCAGCTGCTTTCAATTAATTCAAGAATCCTGTCTATACAAATGCATTGGCATAGACATTGACATAAGGTTATCCTTATGTCACTTGATAATTATATATATTGATTAATTTTCGAAATTTTTACTTTGTACTTTTATTTTATTTTATGTATATGTATGTATATGCTAAATGTACCTATAATGATGGATTAAAGCTTTTGTTTTTTACATGTCAAACGCTGAACTAAGTTTGTAAAAAGACATGTATTTTTTAAAACTAAACTTTTGTTTATACAAAGAAAAATAGATATTAATGAACTTTATATATTTCAATATTAGCTGTAAAAATATTTACAACCAACATTTATTATACAACGTTACCCAAAACATTATTTGCTTAAAAATAAATTATTATATTAAAAATATGTACATATGGAGATAATGGGCATCACTAATTTTACAAATTTAGTAGTTCAAAGGATAACCATGGTTTTTTATAAGTTTTTTTAACCATTTCGGATAAGAATCAACCAAATTATTTATATAATCTTGTCAAATTTGATTTTTCAACACATAATCAATTTTTTTTTGAGCATGCTTTTATTTTCTATCCGATTTACCTAACGTTTAAAATAACTAAAAAGATTTTCAATTACACTGAGATCCGAGCTGTATGAAGGCAATTGAATAAAACTGAAATTTTGTTATTTAAACAATCTTTAGTCTAAATAATAAAATTAATGGGTTAAATCTTAAATTATGATAAAAACGACATTACCCTTTTATCACATATACACTAGAGCATTATCTTGAACAACCACTAAATGCTCTAAAGCATTTTGTCATAGTTCAGTCTTAAGAAATTCTTTGATAATAGCTATAAAATTTGAGCTGTTTAAGTGGCTACCTGTTTGACACTATTTTGGCAGTTATTTGAACTTAATTCCATAATACCCTTGAAGACATGATGAATGCGCAACTGGGGTAATCTAGCGGTACAGTGTTCAAAGTTGGACCTCGGTGGGTATGGGTTCGAATCCCACCACTAAAATGCGGGCCCACGTTTGGCTTCACTAAAATGCTCACTATCGAAAAAAGTTTCTAGTAAAACATTCAAAGTAACAAACAAAATAAATAAAATAATTTTAAAAAATAACAATGCAATTGTAGTCTTGAGGAAAATCGGGATTATAAATAACAGTGGATTGGACTATCCATGGTTCGTATTTTAAAAAAATCAATCTTTAAAAACAAACTGAACGGTTTGCAAGTTCCACAAGTCTTTTTCTATGTTGTGGTGTTAAAAAAACTTTATTTTAACGTTTTCTTTAACTGCAAATTGGCTAATTTAATCTGATTGCGGAAAAAATGGCTAATTCTTCTCTTTGTATTTGTTTAATGGACTTCATTATGTTTTTTTTTCGATTTAGTAATTATAAACAAATCATTTCGTCTACTAGTTGATGGTGCAGATCAAGTTCCAGCTGTTCTTGGACGTGTATAATCCTTTAAAACTCTGTATACAATCCTTGTACTTATCTCAAATAAAGCTGCAATTTGTTTATTAGTTAAACCGAAATTATAACTTTTATTTATTTTTTCGTAATTTTTTGGCAGTTAAGGAAAAGCTTCCATTAATTAAACTTATTGTAATCAACTGTCTTAAGTGTTCAAAATTTTGCCAAGGTTAAGAGGTGAAATTAAAATTTTTGACAGGTCGAAAAATCAAATATGATGGGTTAAGTTCTTTAAATTTTTCTTAGATAATTAATCTTAAATTTTCTATATATACAAAATTTTAAAACTAATTAATTCGCTTCAATTAAAATATATGCAGTAACGTGTACTGGGTTATGTAAGCATTTGTAAAATTATGTAGAGAAATAAATTTTTTTTTGAAATTATTGTTGCGTAATCGTTTTATATTATTAACTTTACATATATATATATATATATATATATAATTTTTAAGTGTAACTATTACCATTTACCCATTTGAATGCTATTTATTAAAAATGTTGAAGACATTTAAATATTCAGAATTATAAAACACTTAAAAACCAATTAACTTCAAGTATTGGTAGCCCATACTATTTTAGCCTAATTACTTTGTTGGCAAAAATATATCTCTCAAGTTAAAACACAAAAAAATAAAAAATAAGAGTTTATTGACAGCTACCTTGTATCTTCTGTTAATGCTACGTACTTAGTCCGATTGAACATATTAATTTTATCAGTTTAACACAAGACTACTTAACTGTAAAATTGTTTATATAATAAGACTGTAAAACTGCAAATTATGCTTCATAGAAACAATAATAAAATAAAAATTTACATAAGTCCAATTTTGTATAAAATAAAGTCTAACTCTGACTTTTTCTAATAATTACAAAGAAAGTATACCAATTCTTTTTTGTCAGTTTTGAAATGTGCGTAAAAAAATATTTATTTTGATAGTTAAATAATTTTTTTAAAATAATAATAATTATTATTATTATATTGTCTACTGTTTTGTTTTGCTTTTCAACAAAAACGTTTCTTAAAGAAACATTTGAAAATTGATTTATTTGTATTTTGTTTTTCTTTCATTTTATTGATTTTGAATGCTTTGTTTTTTTTCAATATGTCCAAATATTGTTGATGACATCTACATCTGTCAGAATTGTATTTGTTGACTATTATTTTTTAAATTAAAAATTATTTTAAAAAAAAACGATTAAAAACTGAGATTGTTTTGCTTATAGTAATTTACAATTATTGTAAAAATTATTTAAATTATTGTATCGACATATTATTAAATATTTTCATTTATTATTCTGTTTTCTTTACAAAGTAATTAATATTTTTTTAATATCAGTGTTTTTCTAACATTGTTTTTTGTAATAAATCAACTTTATATTTATTATTATTATTATTATTACTGCATAAGTAGAAAATATGTTTTGCAGTATTAGCATAAATAGAACACATTAAAGACTAAAAAACAAAATGAAAATTTTGAAAAAAAGGCTAATTTTTATTTTTATTTTGGTTGGTGATTTGGTCACCTCTTCATTATTTTTCATATTTATACGGTAAGCGTAACAAACATAAAAGAATAATAAAGTTTCTTGTAACGTCGCCACTGTTCGCAAAGATTGACGAAGCCGCATAATGTTTTGTAAGAGTTATCTCCCTTAGCCCAACGACTATACCTTGCAAAATCTTTTAAGTATTTTGGGTGTATACTTGCAGCTACCCGTCGTAGCAGAAGCCCAGTTATACCGCTGTGCATTCGGTGCCTGATGTTATTAGTCTAAATGCCCAGGAGCACTTAGTTTAAGAAGATAAACAGTCAAAAATATCACTATCATTAAAAATTGAGACTTTATACGCATTACTCAAATCTACAGAATCATTAGCATCCCAATATATATCTATGTAAAATATTTCATTTATTAAAAATAAAGAAGCAATCAGAGTAATAGTGAGAACTGTTGGTTAAGTTGAAGTCAAAATTGTTATCTAGGCTAGGGTATTATAGAAAAATCAATTTATATTGATAAAACACAAAGAAATAATTTTTTTGAATATGTTAAATATCTTTATAAATACTTTTATTGCATAAAATGTTTTTAATTTAAAAAAACAACTTCTAACTTGCTTAATAATTATTACAAAAACAATATTGGGTTACTTTCTACATTATTAAGTTGTTTTTTCCTAATTAAATGAAATTGACTTTTTTAAACAATAAATAAAAGGTAGATGCTTTATATTGCCGGTGTTTTAGAATTATTTTAAAGATTACCTGGCGCGATCACATTTCAAATGATGAGATCATGAGAAGAACCGACTCTCGTTTACTCCATGACATCATTACAATTAGACAAAGAAAATTATTTGGTCAAATTCTACGTTTATCGCACCCGAAAGACCAGCGAAAACGGTTTTGGAATAGACAATTGTTAATGGTAAAAGAAGGGTTAGGGTAGACAACAGAAAACTTGACTAAGAACTATTCGGGATGATCGAATTAAAATGAATGTTTTATGAGATCAAGTAAACTGTTTGGTAGAATGTTCAAATACATGAAAACATTTTGTTGTCTCGTGTTCTTTTTAAATTACGAGACTTTGTTGTTGTTGTTGTTGCTTTTTGCTGTAATTGTTTTCTTATTGCCCCATGCGCATTTTCTAAAGTAAATAGGTTTTATAATATATAATAATAATAATAGTAATTATAATAATAAAATTAATAATAATAATAATAATAACAATAATAATGATAATAATAATAAATACTAAAAACGTCTATTAGAAAAATTTATTAACAAAATTAATTTTTTGTATCTTGCTAATATTTACTATAGAAATATGTTCTACAACTGGATATTTATAAAAGCCAATTAGGAATACACAAGTGGCAAATTCTTTGTTACTCAAACGTAAACATTTCTATTGGAATTCATTAATATTAAACCATAGTCATTTAAAACGTTCATAAATCGCGTCTAAATTTGTTCACTGTTAAAAATTCGAAATGAGGATAGAACAACTGTGAGTGAATCTAACAACTGTAATAATTCATTTTTAAAAATCCATGAATAAATAATGTAATAAAATATTTTTTAAATGCTTTAAATTTATTTTTGTTTAACAATAGCATAAATATTACAACGTCTGCAGGCAATGTAAAAGAAATGAATAAAACTAAATCACCAATGGATTAGAAAATTAATAGTCTTATTACTCATTTTATTGTATTTATAAAAATAAGTTATTACATTTAATTTTGCTTATAACTAAAAACATTATTGCTACCATTGTTAAGGTCATTATTATTATTGTTATTATTTTCACTATTATTGTTATTATCATTATCATTATTATTATTATTATTATTATTACTATGTTCTGTTACATCTACTTATGTGTATGTAAATAACAAAATTTGTTAATTTTTGTCCGATTTAATTAAGTTTGTTAATTTTTAAAATACATATTCTATACCTAATATAATAGAATTAAATAATAATAATAATTATTATTATTAGTAGTAGTATTATTAGAATGTATAATGAGCATCTTGTATTTTTAAAAATGCTTATGCATTGAAGTGCTGTTGACGTAAATCTAGGTTGGCATACATTCAATCATCACCCCCCCAACCCATCAAAGGCGGGCCTACCTTCGTCTTTACTAAATTGTTCACTGTTACAAATTTTTTTGTGTAAAGTAGATAACATAAAATGAATTTGAATATTACTAAAGATAGTGATATTATAAGAACAACAATAAAGTCTCGTTGGCATTGGAGATTCTGCAATTTAGTGACACATTTTACGAAGTGATATTATAAGTTACTGAGAAAAAATCTCAAAGCATGATACGGCTAACAAGGATAAGGAAAGCTGAAATTGTAATATGCGAAATCTGCAATGCCAAAACGTCAACATACACTTACATAGAACAATTGTGTTTTTTGATGCTTTTTAAGACAGAACCGTTATATATATATATATATATATTATAAAGAGAGAAAAAGATTAAAACGATTGTTTTCAAAATTTAACAAATGAATGAAAATGTAAATTGAGAGAAGCTAAAAATTAATTTTTGCAGGTTTATTTATGATAGAAAGAAATGATAAATTATTACATTTCATGCAAATGAAAACAGGGGAAAACATATTTAACTTTTTTAAGTTTTGTGTTTAAAATTGTAACTATTAATTAAAATTATTATAGTTATTACTTTATAAATTCTTTTTTTGATCTTATAACTATATATATATATATATATTATACAAAACCCCTTTTCTTTAAAAATAAGCATGGGGCAATAAGACAACAATTACACCAAAAAACAACAACAATAATAACAAAGTCTTGTTGGCATTGAAGATTCTGCAAATCGAAGATTGAGCTTCCTTTTCGGCTTTCACTCAACCCTGTCATCTGTGTAACTCTATCATCCAGATATGTGCGATCACTTTTTGGCGTTGTTTGCCGGAATGGCGTCCTTTTGTATTGTTTCCATAACAGAAGCCAGGTTGCCTATCTTGCTCTCAAATCTTGTAAATCAGAAAAATACTCTTATTATTGTGCATTAATTTTTATTTATAATGTCAGTGATGCATTTTACGTAGTACTTTTATACGTTTTATTAAGGAATAAAATTGATACAATATTAAAAAGTACAAATATCTACTTATAGTATGCAAAATGTATACCAACAATACAAGTCATGTTTATTAAAAGATGCATACCTTGGCAGAAACAAGGTGCCGTAACACGTGTTGTCAAAAACTGTATTGTCTTAATAAATGCAAATATATTGCCATTTTTTTTAACATTATCTAAAAATACAACTTTTTATTTGCCTAAATAAGGCTACAAAATTGGTTAAAAAGTATTGCAAAAAGTGGAAAAAACACAAGACTAACTTTAGTGTTAAACAATTTTATTTTATCTATTTATACGTGCACAAATTAATGGTTTTGACATTAAAAATCGTAAAAATTACCACTACCAACACTGAATAATAGTCCTTATATAACTTTTCTAAAAATTCCACTTATTACTAATAAAAAATGTTTTTGGTAAATTATTTAAGAAATAATAATAATATTAAAAACTATAGACTATTGGCATTTAATTAACCATTTATTGGAATTAAGTTTGCTATTCTTTTTTTGTTAAACTACAAACTTCTTTTTGAAGTAACGTGTAGTTTTTACACAAGTAAAATTACTATCCATATGTATATATATATATATATTGCAAATTAACAGGTGAATAATAGTTAGTTAATTATAAAAGTTTAAAAAATATACATATAGAATAATATATGCAAATACACGCATTTTAATTTTTAAAATTTTTTACTAGATATAGCATAATGTGCAATAACATATTTTGTACTAGTATTTTTAACTTTATAAACGTTTTAAAACTATCAAAATATATAAGTAATTTGTTATTTAAAAATAAATAAATAAATAAATAAACAACTAAAAATAACACAAGTTTTATATATAATAACTAAAAACAAAAAAGCAATAAAAAAAATATTGTTTTTAATTATTTGTAAAAAAAAACAATTTAAATTTTGATTTATAACAATTTATAAAGCGTTTAATAATAACGTGATGCTAAAACATATATATATATATATATCTTAATTTTTAAATTATTTTGAATTATTTAATTAATAAGTTGAACAAAATTATTTAATTACTAGTATACAATAAATCTCTTCCAATGGCATGATATAAATTTATCACTAGAAACAATATTATTATTATAAAAAAACGTATGTTATTATTGAAGAAATGATGAATAACATGTTAGATAAATGCCCAAAAAAGCTGAAATTACCATTTCATAGTTAGTTGAACAAGCGGAGCTGTATAGCTGTCGAGCGCTCGACTTGAACCTGGTAAGTTCGAATTCCAACGTGGACCCGCATTTAGTGGGCCGGCGGTGGAATTCACCAAAATGTTCACTGCTGAAAGAAGGGCGTTTTCCATGCAAACATTTACAAGAAGTAAAAAATAAGAGATCGGAGCTTTTACTGAATGTCCATTGCTAGCAATGCTTTCGACAAAATATTGAAACACTAAATTAACAAAAAACGTAAAAAGGAAATTATATAGGGTGAGAAATTGTATAAATAATACAATTTGATCTATTGTCTAACGTACTTCTAAAATAATGAAATAATTTCAAACGTAAAACATTTGCATACGACTTTAAGAGTATGTTATGTAAATTATGATGAATCTATTATACAATTTGTAAGAAATGTTCAATTCTAATTTTTTTTTAATATATTGCATTTTAGTTGCATCGTATTTACATAAAATATTTAATAAATAAATTAAAAAATTAATTGCTTTATATTTTTGATCAAATGAGCTCCTTGAGTAATAAAAATTCGTTTTACATTTTTTTATATAAGCAAAATTTGTAACAATTTTAGTTTATTTAATTTAATTCTTTTTTTGTTGATAAAATGCATTTATCTTTGGTAAAAAAAGTATTAACAATATTTAACCGAGTACGCTTTTAATCAAAAATATTGCATCAGTGCATTGAAACAAAATTTAAATGAACATTTTAAAAGCATAAAAATAAGTAGATAATTGAATAAATTTTGAAAATTTTTTTATTATCAATGTTTCTGTATATTTTTATGTCAAAAATATTGAACAATATTTTATACAATTATTAATTATTTTTACAATACTTTAATTTTTTTTAGATTTTATTGATTCAACTATTGGGAAAAATATTTTCAGCAGACATGTGTTAAAATTAAGTAGGGATGTGAATCAAAGTGTCAATCGTATAATGCGAAACAAAAGAAAATTTATTGAAAACAAATATTGAATATAACTGATGCATTCCGTAGTTAGCAAGAATTTTGGTCATCCCACAATAAAATAAACTATAAACTGGCTTTGTGTCTACCAAATTCCCCACGTTTACTTTGGTGTTTCAACCTTATTAATTGTCTAGCTGTACATAATTCAATTATGTTTGCAATTTTGTTTTTAACATAATTAATAGACTATATTACAGTCAGAGATATATATATATATACTAAATAGTTTAACTGGTAATTAGTGCTATTTTCAAAATCTTTTGATTATTTTTACAAACCCAAAATAAAAAATTGAGCTATCTAAAATAAATAATAACAGTTGTCAAATTAATGTAAAAAATACTTAAAAAATGCATTTTTACTGTTTATATATATATATATATATATATATATCAGTTACGAAACTTTTTATTATAATATACAATAATATTCGTTCTAGCAATAAAGCATAATACCACCATTTATTAAAACTTAAAAACAAACACATATAATTGGTTAAAAAAATTATTTTATTGACCGGAATACATGAATATAGAAAATAAAGGTTACAAACTTTACAATATCAATAATTTAGATAATATTCACTTTTCTGTCAACTTTTGTCAGCTGCTTTGGGTATAAATTCATTAACGTACCAATATGATTTTTTTAAATATAATTTTTTAAATGATTTATATTTCCAATAATACGTTAGTTTCTAAGCAGTTTATCTAAGGTTTTAAAATACTTAAAGAAAATAATTACATTGAAATCTGAATTGTAGAAAGGCAATTAAATAACAGTGAATATTCTACTTTTTAAAGCGTTCGTAGTCTAAATAAGTAAAAAGTATAGTAAATTATAAATTACATTAAAATGTACATCAAAGTATGCACCAGAGCATTTTCTTGAACAATTGTTAAATCTCCCAAAGCTTTTTGGCACAGATGGCATTAAACCAATATTTTAGCCATTTCAACAAATTCAGTACTGTTTAATTTATTACTTGTATAAATCTATTTTAAAGACTGGTTGTACCCAATAGCAAAATATTATTGTATACATAATGGGTGTGCAACATTTCTTCCAGTACAAGTGTGGTCGAGAAGATAGTATGCACTGTAAATAATTTGAAAGTGTTCAGTCCGTAGTTTATACGAATCTGTACACTCATCTGTAAAGTATATCGATTTCCAAAAACAATGAATAATTTTTGATTTTTTTTGGAAAACTCTACTCGTTGTGATTTATGTGAAATGACTGAGTGGATCTTTCTTAAAAGCTGCTTTAAAGGTTAAATTTAAAGATTTCATTCTTTTTCTTATAGTGAAAAATAAAATAATTCCAAATATTTTTTTACAATTTGTTTTACGTATATCGTTTAATGTTGCGTAATTGCATATTAGCCATCTTGGTTTATTTGAAATTACTGAGGGTTCCGTTTGTAATACCAAATAAAAATATTACAAAACGTAAACTGTGAAATGAATTTGTTTTGTATATTGTCGTCAGTCCATGCACATTTTAGTATATATACAAAAAGGGGTTACAACTGGCATGCAAGTTCAAATTATTGCAATTTACTTGCATACACAAACAGGCATTTCGACAATGCTATGTGCAATGTAATCACAAACTGTTTTTGTGCACACAAATTCGGCTTTTATGCGTAAATATAAACAGATTGAACAATTTTACTTAAAGTTTGAGAAGTAATTAGCACTTTAAAACAATTTTCGAAGTCGATTTAATATGTATATATATATATATATATATATATATATATATATATATATATATATATATATATATATATATATATATACGTCTTCTAATATTTTTATTTGGTATTATAAAGGCAACTCAATGATTTCAATTTTGAATAATGTTGAAACGTGTACTTTTATACATTTCGAAAGTTATTTTAATTTTATTGCTTTATTTGTGAAAAGTTGAACAGGTCAACCAACAAATAAATTTAAAAATAAAAATGTATTAATTATTTAAAAACAAAATAACCACTTGTATGTATTTATGTAAGCATTTAGTTTATTTTTTTTAATTATTGTTTTAAAAAAAAAATTATTAAAAAAAAATTATATTTACAAGTAAATTCAATATTTTAATAGAGGAAAGGTTTTAACTAAAAATAATTAAAGTTTGGATAATGCATCAAGAATGCGTGTCGAGGGTCATACAATTTGAAAACAAATGTTTCGCAGACAAAGAATTTATATATATATATATATATATATGTACATAACAAAATTATAATATAATATTAAAAAATATGCAGTTACATATATTATTGATAAAATTTCTTGTTTTGCAAAATATTTTTTAGTGTTTATACTAAGAGTCTTTTGGTTATAAAATTAATGTAAAATAAAATGTATTAATTATTTTTTTTTCAAGAATTATTTGCCCTAAACAATTGTTGTTCACAATATCCATAAACAAAATTAAAATTACTTCAAGTTTGCGTTTTTATAAATATGACATTTATGTTACAAATGACAAATTTACAAAAGTAAAAATGCGCTATAATAGAATTAAGGTTGTCGAAATAAAGATAGATTAGCAGATTGTTTTCATCAACTGTTCGTATAATGTGTTAGAGTATTGTGCTGCAATTTAAACCCGAATATTTTGTTGCGCGCTTAAGCCAATTTAGTGTGTTAGTCAAATAAATGCAAGTTATATTCTTTTCAATCACTTATTGTATCCTACTTACAAGTATGCTTCACAGAGAATTAGGCCTAAATATGCTTAATTATCAAACATTATGTTGCAAATAGTTTTAATATAAATGGTATACTAATAGCCTTGAGGACATAAATAATGCTTAATAATAGTGATAATTATGTCAGATTTTTCATTGATAGTGAATGCAGGAATACATCCAAATAGGTATAAATGTTCTATAGGTAGACGTTGGGATAAAGGAAATAATTCTGAGGAAAAAATTAGGCGACATCGTCAATCGTTGCAAACAGTTGCGCCGTCACAATAATGCCGTTTATCAGTCAAAAAAACGTTGTCATTTTCCCACATTTGCTACTCTTATAAAACCATTAGCACCGTTTGTTTGTTGTACTGTACATAATGAAGAGGTAAATATGTTACCAATTACAAAAATAAATAGTAAAATAATAATTTTAAAATGCACAATTTAAAAGTCGCTTTTATAATGAATAAAACTATTTTGTGTTCGTTTATAGTGTAGGCAATGTTGATTCTATTACAATTTTCTTTAAAAATGCATATTCACTTTAAGTGTACCTTATAGTTACCAATATAATCTTTTTTTAGCGTAAATTTTTTATTCGTTGTCTCATTATTAATAATTTAGAAAAGACTATTTATCTATTGAAAGATTTTAGTGAAAACAATTTTTTTAATGTTTCCAAGGTTAAATTTACCAATGGAGTAATAGGTTAAAAAAGCTCTTGTTTATATAGTATGAAACCTTCATTTGTTAGGAATAAATTATGTTAAACTTTATATTTGAAAAAAATTAAATTAAATTATTTTTTTAAATGCTTGTTTATCTTTGTTTGTTTGTTTTCGCAAATACTGACATTTAATTTAACCAAAAATAATTTTGTTTACAATTATAGTAGCAAGATCATTTTACTTCATTCAATTAACTTCATTTCAATTTTTTTCAAGTAGTCATTATTTATTTGAAAACCCCAAAATGAATCAATTAATTTACTGTTATTAAGCATAAGTTCAAGTTGTTGCAAAATATGCATTTTGCAATTTCCAATCGACAAGTTTAAACTATAATGCCAATTTCGTGTGCTCCTGAAAATTATTACTAATTATTATTATTATTATTATTATTATTATTATTATTATTATTATTATTATTATTATTATTATTATTATTATTATTATATTATTATTATTATTATTATTATTATTATTATTATTTAAGGGATGCAAATCATCCTGAGGATTTAAGTAATATTTATAAAGTCCTAATTTTTAATAATGGTGATATTTCTGTCAGTTCCTCTTTCACGTGGTGCCAATAGGCATCTAGACTATTAACAACAAATACTGAGTGTACAGCAGTATAACTGGGCTACCGCTTTAATAGGTGGATGCAAGCATATACACAGGGTAGTTAAAAGGTATCTTAAGGTACATGGATAACATATTGGGCTATTGGGCTAAGGGAAATAACACTGAGAAAAAAATCAGGCCGCCTCGTCAATCTTTGCAAACAGTGGTACTGCTACAAGAATGCCGTCTATTACGTAGAAAACTTTATTAGTCTTACGAATATGTTATATACATATTTTATATATATGTTATACATATAAAGCCATCAAGCAGCACAAATACGGAAATAGTAATAGTAATATAATAATAATAATAATAATAATAATAATAATAATAATAATAATAATAATAATAATAATAATAATAATAATAATAATAATAATAATAATAATAGTAATAATAATAATAATAATATATACTAAGATAATAATAATAATAATAATAATAATATAATTAACATACTAATATAATAATAATAATATATTTAACATAATTAATATAATAATAATGATAATAATAATAATATATTTAACATACTAATATAATAATAATGATAATAAAAATAATAAAAATAATAATAATAATAATATAATTAAGATACTAATATAATAATAATAATAATAATAATAATATATTTAAGATACTAATATAATAATAATGATAATAAAAACAATAATAATAATAATATAATTAAGATAATAATATAATAATTATTATTATATAATTTAAAGCATTGGGTTCCCTTTATAATTCCAAATAAAAATATAAGAAGACGTAAATTGGTGAGATGAATTCATTTCGTATATTCTTGTCAGTCACAAACATATAACATTTTAGTATATATATATATACAACACATAGATAAACTCAACACATGCAACAAAACAATGGCCTCAATTGACATCGAGTCACTATTTATAAATGTACCGCTAGAAGAAACGGTAGACTACTTAGGTGACTATATATCGTCAAATAAAATTAACACCAAAATTCCTATTGAATATTTAAAAGAATTAATTTTGCTCTGCATCCAAAATGTCAGATTCAATTTTAATAGCAAATCTTATATTCAAAGAGACGGTGTAGCCATGGGCAGTCCATTAGGACCCGCACTGGCAAATATATTTTTATCAAAAATCGAACATCAGATCAAAACATTGACAGAAAAAATGGCCATATATAAACGATACGTGGATGACATATTTGTAGTAGCTCACACCAAACAAGACCTTAATGAACCGCTTCAAAATTTAAACAAAACTCATCCTAACATAACAAAACATGAAGTTGAAGAAAATAATACAATCAACTTTTTGGACGTTTTAATTTCACGGAGAAGTGACGGATCGCTTCAACCTAGAGTTTACCACAAGCCTACTGGGACTGGTCAATATTTACACTATACAGTTTTTAACCAGTTTAACACAAACATGCACTTGTCAAAACATTGTTCAACCGTACACAAAAAATCTGCTCTGACGACATAATAGATGAAGAAAGAGATATCATTAAACAACTATTAATTAACAATGGATATCCAATAAAATTTGTCGAATAACACGCCGAGTCATACAAAAATCCGGGTACAAACGGCAATAAAAAGAAGCCGGCTTACTTAAAGTTACCATTTAAAGGAGATGATATTATAAACTTCCTCAAAATCCGGCTAAAAGCAACTATAAAAAGGACCTTTCCATCAATCCAACTAAGAATGCTGTTCACTATTAAAGGTCTCCCTTTGCCCAACATTAAAATAGCTAAAGAAACATTTTCCGCTTTACATTGCATTTATCAGTTCACTTGCAGTAGCGGTGACAAGTACATTGGTCGGACAATGCGTCGCTTAGCTAACCGGGCTAAAGAACACACTCCAAACTGCATCAATAATAAGTCAAACGGAAGTGAATACTCATGCACATTGTCCATATTACGTCATCTACTACAAACCAAACATCAAATTAATTTTAAAAATTGTTTTAAAGTGCTAATTACTTCTCCAACTTTGAATATGATAAAAATTCTCGAATCTGTTTATATTCACACATTGAAACCTGCTTTGTGTGCACAAAAACAGTTTGTAACTACATTGAACTTAGCTTGGTCGTAATGATTGTGTAAGTATGTTTGTGAGTTGAATTAATTTAAATGTTATCTGTACCCCCCTTTTTTGTATACATACTAAAATGTTATATGTTTGTGACTGACGGGAATATACGAAATGAATTCATTTCACAGTTTACGTCTTCTTATATTTTTATTTGAATTATATAATTAAGCTACTAATATAATAATAATAATAATAATATAATTAAGATACTCATATAATAATAATAATATAGTTAAGATACTAATATAATAATAATGATAATAATAATAATAATAATAATAATAATAATAATAATATAATTAAGATACTAATATAATAATAAGAATGATAAGAATCATAATTACCTAATTTTTTTTGTTAAGTGGGTTATCATTATTACTGACGAAACAATATTTCCCTTATTTTTAAAATAATTTGACCATAATTTATTACTTTTTAATACATTAAATACAAGTATACATATGATCAACCTATGTATAGACATGCATTAACTTCCTAATTTATTGTTTGTCTTTCCAATATATATAAATCATAATTATTTACATATCACATTAAATTATTATTTATTACTACGATAATCAGTATTTTAAGATGTAATTTAAAATAAATTATTTCTAAATAACTCTATTTTATCAAAGTATTGAATCAACATTTTAATAAAAAATGTTGAGCTATTGCAATATACTAAACAGTTAATAATATTATTACTAAAAGACCCTAGTGCTTTAAAAATAAGCATTGAGCATTAAGATAACAGTTATGGCATAAAAAATAACAAAGTTTCATCATTCAAAACAAACATGGGACAACAAAATTTTTCCATGTATTCAAACATTTTGTCAAATGTTTCGTTTGTTCTAGTAATACTTTCATTTCAATTAAATCTTCTTGAATTGTTTTTAGCTAAGTTTTCTGTGATCTATCCCAACCTTCTTTTTACCATCTTCAATTGTTTATTCCAAAACTGTTCTTGCTGGTCTTTCGGGCAGTAAACGTAAAACTTAACCAAGTAATTTACTTCGTCTAATTGCAATGTTGTCATATAGTGAACAACAGTCAGTTCCTCCCGTGATTTCATTATTTGACATGTATCACTCCAGGTAATTTTTAATATTATGCCGGAGTGGTCTAGCGGTACAGCGCTCGAATTCGACCTCGGTGGACATGGGTTTGAATCCCATCACCGGCACTAAAATGCGGGCCCACGTTCGGCTTTGCTAAAATGTCCACTGCTGAAAAAAGTTTCTCGTAAAACATTCAAAGTAGCAAACATAAAATAAAATAAAATAAGATACGACTACCATCTTATCAAACTTTTCTGTTCACTTCCACGTTTTACTCCCATATATTGCCGTAGGAAGTGATTCATACAAACGAAGTTTTGTTTTCAAGCGGATAAGGTGGTCTAGCGGTACAGCGCTCGATTTGGACCTCGGTGAATATCAATAAAAATCCCACTACCGGAGTTAAAATGCGGGCCCACGTTTGATGTCGCTAAAATGTCCACTGCTGAAAGATGTTTCTTGTAAAACATTTAAAGTAATAAATATAAAATAAAATAACGAATACATAAAAGTAAAAAACGTAAAATAAATTTTAATCTATACAAAACTGACATTACTTTTCCAAGTGTGACTTTACATTAATCTGAGCAATATGTTTTTATTTTAACTTCATTACTGCTTTGAAAAAGTACAATTAATAAAATAAAAAACGTATTTTTAAAAATTGTTATTTCCAATTTCGGCTTATCATCAATTTCGGTTTTGCCGTCTTTTCTTTATGTAAAGGAATCAACCTTATTAATAATTTGTCTACTAATTTTGATGGGTTGATAATTATTTGATTTTGGGAACAACACTTTTGTTTTCGAACAGTTAATTCGTAAACCAATGGGAGAACTGATATCACTGAGACGTGTTGTCATATTTTGCATTGTCTCTGGAGTTTCCCTAAGTATCATTTGCATAGTCCAAATCTGTTTATCTGCTATGGTTACATTTGATGCCACGTAACACAATTTTAATTGTACATATAGTAAAGTAGCTAACATATTTACAGAAATAATTGCGTTTATATATATATTATATATATATATATATATATATATATATATATATATATATATATATATATATAATGCAGATTATTGTAGATTTATTATTTATTCAGTTTATCTGCGTGTATACAAACTAAATGCCCTAATAAAACTGTTTTTTTTAATCTATTGTGTATTGTAATGTTGTACTGATAAAAAACATAATTTTATCATTTTGTTGCATCTATCAAACAAAGCAAAACAAATGCATTTCGTTATAACATAATTATTATTAGTAGAAAAATACTAACAAATAATGTTTAATGTTAAAAATTTATTTTACTTGGTAGAAAGATTTTTTTTCTTCAAATTAGAAAGAACACAGTAATAATTAAACATTATTTTGCAAAATAAGTCAACCGTTAAATTAAAAAATAAAAATAAACTTTGGTGCTTTGATTTAATTGAATCAATGCAATACGGTTATGCATAAACATGTACATTTCAAATTTAGCATATTTTAAGTAGGTTTTTGTATTGCTAGAAGATCATTATACTTAATTATATTTTGTCTGCAATTGACACAAACATTGCATTAATAATACAAAGTGGACAAAAAATTGTATAAAGAAATTAACTTACATTTTAACACATACAATTAGTAGTAAAAACCCTATAAAAGCTGCTTGACTAATAAAAAGTTTCCAGTTTTCTTAAATGTTTAAATAATATAAAAGACAAACAAATTGGCACAAACTGCATCAGAACTGAAAAATAATGGTCTACATATTTTAAAAATAAAAACATTAATCAAATGAGATTAAATACATATAAAAATAATATTTGTCGTTTCTTTTCCGCCTAGTTTGGACCAGAAATGATTCAATCTAGCCAGTCCCAAGCCTGGATAAAGAAGGAGGGTTTGGAGCGCGCAAGGTTAGCAATCTGACCTCTGTAAAAAATTTATACTGCTGTGAAAACAATAAAAGGATGCCATTTTGGCAAACAACGGCAAAGAAGTAATCGCATGTATCTGGATGACAGAGTTACACAGATGACAGGGTTGAGTAAAAGTCGAAAGGAAGCTTAATCTTCGATTTGCAGAATCTTCAATGCCAACGAGACTTTGTTATTGTTGTTTTTGTTATTTTGTTGTAATTGTTGTCTTATTGCCCCCATGCTTATTTTTATAAAGCAAAACGGTTTTGTATAATATATATATATATATATATATAATTTCTCTAAACGCAAATATGGGTATATTCTAACTTTTTTACTTGACCGCGTCCAACAAGCTTACCATATTGTAAATAGATACTATAAAAATATCTTTTAAGTATCTCGGATATATTAGCAATCATCTATTGGGCAGGAATCTAGTGAATGCCCAGTTATAGAGTTGAACACTCGATCTCTACAACTATTAATCTAAATGCCTGTATGTACCTAGTCCACGAAGCACCACATGGAGGGAACAGACAGTCAAGAGTATTCTACCATTATAGGAATTTGAGACTTTATATGCATTACTCCAATCCTGAGAATTACTAACATCCCCGGCATACAAAAAGTATAAAAATAGTTAATACTGCTGAACATATTTAAGCTAAATGCAATAATAATAATAATAATAATAATAATAATAATAATAATAATAATAATAATAATAATAATAATAATAATAATAATAATAACAACAATAATAATAGTAATAATAATAATAATAATTATTATTATTATTATTGTAGTAATAATAGTAATAATAGTGATAATAACAATAATAGTAACAATAATATTAATAATAATAATAATAACTATTATTTTTATTATTATTATTATTATTATTGTAATAATAGTAATAATAATGATAGTTAATAATAATGATTATAACTTGTAAAAACAAGCTATTTTTACCACAAAAAAATAAATTTTAAATTTATCAACAAGTAAATTTTTTTTTAATTTTTTTTGTTTCACAATTTAACAACATTTATAAAGTGTTATTTTTTATTTTACAAGTGCAATTCAATTTGACAAATTATACATAATTCTGTAACTAAAAATAAACATAATAGTTGATAGTTATTATAGCTTATTTTAAGCTAAATGATTGCTAAAAATTAGAGCAAATTGAAATTAAAAAATTTCACAATTAATTATTAATAAAATTATTATATTTGGTTCAAATTAGAATATTTATAATGTAAATACTTTTAAGTTTTAAAACTTGCTAACTTTTAAACATTTATATTGCTGTTAACAATATGATATGACATTCTATTTCATTTTCTTCTCATTACTTGTACTACTACGTTTTTTATAATTTCATTATGTTATTTTTATTGATGGCCAAAATGTATTTTTTACGCTAAATGTATTTCTAGTGAGACATTAAAACTTAATATAATAATAATAATAATAGTAATAATAATAATAATAATAATAATAGCAATATCTCTATTATACAATTAACTTTTATTTCAAACAAAAAAGCAGATTAAAGATAATACATAAAATGTAATTTTACACAAATTGGAACAATTATAAACTTTTCTTACTACTATTATTAGGGACATTGAGCATATTATAATACGTTTTAAAATAAATTACTGTATCTTAATTTTTATCTTTGTACAAAATTTAATTGTTTTCCCATTTAACCTGTACTATATTGACTGTGAAAATGAAAATTATTTAGTTGTTTGTCTTTGCTCTAAACAAAAAAAGGGGGGAATGTGCTAACATTAAAAATTTAGACTACTTTTGACTACTTTTCTTTAGACATGTTTGGTTTGCGTTAATAATAATAAATTAATTGTGACTTTTTTCAAATTTTAAGCATGTCTACCAAACACAATGAATGGCGTCAAGTAAACGCTTGCATTTTGCAAAAAAAATACATAATGTTGACTGAATGGTACAAAATACAAGCTGTAATTATTTTTTACAATATTTGTAGCAATGGGGCTTTGTATGGAATGTTTAAAAGCTTGTTTTGTAATTTTGACTTGACCAATTTCTAAATTTCTTCTGCTAATTAACAAAAAAGGAATTTAAGGCGTTTTATTGTTTTTTATTTTGACGTTATTAATGTTTAAAGAGAAATACAATTAATAAAATGCAAAACGAATTTTTTAAATGATTATTTCCAAGTTTGACTTTAAGATCAATTTCGGTTTTTTTCGTTTTTAACAATGATGCTTCCCAGATTTGTAATAAAATCAACAGTATCAATTTTGATGAGCAAATAATTGTTTGATTGTGGGCACAATACGTTCGTTTTTAAACAGTTAATCCGTATGTCAACACGAAAACTAATATCACTGAGACGTATAAAAAATGCATAATATTCGCATATTTTAACGGTATTTCGTAAAACTTAACGATTTTTGACAAAGATTATTGATTAACACTGTCAAAAGCTTTCATAAAATCAATAAAATTGATTGTAAGTGATCGCTAAAATTCTTGACTTTGCTCAATAATGTTACGAAAAGTCAGTATTTGTTTAATACAGCTTCTTCCTTTCCGAAAACCTGCTTGTTGTTTTTGAAGATGTTTATCTATCGCATTACTTAACAGTTTTAAATTACTTTTGCAAAACACTTTACCAGGACAGACAATAAGGTTATTCCGCGCCAATTATTGCAATCGTTCAGACTTCCTTTTTTGGGAAGAATAACAATTACTCCTTACCTCCAATTATTTGGAACTTGTTCATCATGCCATTTAACATTAAATAAATAAACAAGCTCGCATGCGACTACGTCACTTCCATGTTTGAGCATTTCTGGAGTTATCTCGTCAAGTCCTCCTGCTTGATTGTTTTTCAACTTTTGAATTGCATCAATCACTTCAATGTCATCAATACATATTTCCGGTTTTTGATTCACATTCATATCTACATCGTTATCAAATTTTATAAGAGTATTCAGAGTGTTGTCTAATTAAGTACTTCTTTAAAATGCACTATCTATCTGTTAAAACTAAAGAGCCGTTTTTCCTTTCATTACAAAATCCAGTATTCTTTTTAACTCCCAATTCAGTATTCTTTTTAACTCCCAATACTTGCTGCTGCTGTCGTATTTGTTTTCTAACAAACCTATTTTTCTACGCGACAGCTTTTTTGAAGCTGTTTATTTAAGGTTTTTTACTTGTTATTAAACATTTTTCAAATAATAGGTTTGTTAGATTGTTTTCTTTGTGCAATCAATTACATTTTACGATAATAATTGTTTTTTTGGTAGAACCACATTGTTTAACCAGCACATTTGTTGCACAATCTGCGACTTTTTTTGAAACATTTCCATTGCTTATCAAACTATTTTATCCGTTTCAAATTTTAAAATGTATATTTGGTTTCTTAACTTTCTCACACAAAAATAGAAGTAATTATTTGGTAATTTCTATTCTTTCTAATTGTAAACAAAATTTTCTAAAAACAAGATCAATAATCAGAATCAACATTTGCATTGCGATATGCACGTCCATTTTGCAAAAAAGATCGCCATTTTGTGCTAATAAAATGTAATCAATCTTATTTTGCTGTGTTTCCGTCGGGAGAAATTCACGTTACTTAGTGTATATTTTTGTGAGCAAAACATGTGTTGCCAACACTCATTCCACAGTGACTGTTTAGCTTCAACAACCTATAATCATTATGATTCATGTTGTCCAACATTTAAAAAGTATCTGGTTTTGTCCTTGTTTAATTTCGCACTGAAATCGCCGATTAATATTTTAATGTCACTCTTTGAAACATCATCCAATAAATTTTGTAACTGATCGTAGAAGACGTCTATTTCTGTCAGTAGCTTTAGTGAGGGCATATGCTTGCACAATTGTTACTTTTGCAAATCTCGTGTTGAATCTGACCGAAATGATAGGGTCGCTCACGGGCTTCCATCCAATCATATCTTTAGCAGCGTATTTGCTCAACATAATACCAACTCCATAAATATTATGGTCCGTATGTCCAGAACGTAAGATTGAAGTATTTCTACTTGTAAAAAGTTCTCGACTGTTTTTTAACGCACTTTACTAATGGCCAACACGCTACCGAGAAAATTTGTCTGCGTTTATTACTAAATATTTTGTAGTAAATAATACAAAAAATTGCAAAAACACAATTGTATTTATATTGTAGATTATGCTATATTATTTTGGTTTGTACACTTAATAGGAAAACTAAATTATATTATTTATTATCTAACTACTGGAGTTGTTTCACTTAGATAATTATGTTATATAAAATAATTTATTCAAGGTTAATGTTACATAGAAAATATATAAATATTTTGTTTTTTGACCTTATTTTAAACTTTACATATACTTGGTACATTATTATACCTTTATAAACATAATTTTTTATAACATTAGGAAAATACGAATATATATAAAAATGGAGGTTATTTGTTACCGGATTGGTAGTGTAATCCAAACACCATACGTCGAATTTCCAAAGAAAATTGATTAATAAAATGTTGACATAGGTCAATTAATGTGTGTATTGAGTACCAGTAAGCTATTTCAGGACACGTTATAACTGATAGGGGTTAGAATGATACAAAAAAGCTTTCAACATAATAGAGAATCAGTCAAACATTAACGAACACAACAAAATTGCAATGTTTGTGGTATATGTACAAATTTAAATGTTGCAAACAGAACAATTATTACTGCACAATTAATAACAATATTATTAACAATATAACAATATATAATTTAATTAGTTTTTAAATAATACAAATATGCATATAATAAAATAAATATAACACATTGCTATAATTAGTTAAAAATAATTGCTAACAACTTTTATTTTTCAAAATAATCAAAAGTTTAGTTAAACGTTAACAGCAGATTGAGTATACAGAGCAGTAAATAATTTAGTTAATTTTTAATAAATACCCCAAATATAATTAAAAATTAGATTTTATATTAATTTCCTATGCCAGTTGAAAACGAAGAGTTTAGGCGCACAAATAAATTGGCTTTTGTAAAACGTGTTATTAAAGAAAAACAGTACGACAGAAAAAGAAAAGATGATTTTAATAATAAAAGCTCAATTTTTGATATGTAACATTAAGATTAATTAGAAATTAATTTAGAGGGTCTAAACTGGGGTAGATGATAGAACCAACCAAGTGAGAAAGTTTACGAAATAAGGAGCCAATAAGAGTCAGATAACCTTTTGTGTGAGTGTGTGATTACTCGGCAGTTGGGAATGGACAAGTTTCTCAATGTGTGACCAAATTTGCACAATGACGCAATACAAATCGTATAGTGCTATGTAAATATTGATTTTTCTACCTTATATACATGTTTAAGGTCAAACAATCCCTTTTTGATAGAAGAATGCACCAACGTGAGTGTATCACTCACAGAGGTTGACCAATATCATTTTTAAAAATTCTTTTTCCCTTGGTTTTAAAAAAAGTAATTATGCTAGAATAACATGGACTACTAATAATTAAAGCTAATTGTTTTTTTTATTTTTAATAATTATAAATATTTAAGTGGTTTGGAGTTTTTGGATAAATAGCATTCAAGTGGGTAAATGGTAATAGTTACACTTAAATTCTATATACATATTAAGTTAATTACATAAAACGGTTATGCAACAATAATTTCAAAAGAAATAATTATTTTTTTACATAATTATACAAGTGCTTACATAACCCAGTACACGTTACTGCATACATTTTATTCATAGCAAATTCATTAGGTTAAAAACTTTGTATATATATAAAATTTAACGGTAAATGTTAAAACCAACCAAGGTAAAAAGAGTTTTAAAAATTCCTATTGATCAACCTCCGTAAGTAACGTAGGTGCATCTTCTATCAAAAGGGGATTGTTTGACCTTGAAAATGTATATAAGGTGGAAAAATCAATATGTACATAGCACTATACGATTTGTATTGTGTCATCATGCAAATTTGGTCACACTTTTTGAAACTTTTCCATCCCCAACTTACGAGTAATTCCGCACTCACACAAAAGGTTATCTGACTCTTGTTGGCTCCTTCTTTCGCACCTTTCGCAATTTAACATTAATTGTGGTGTGAAAATATCAAAGAAAATCTTTAAATACTTTTAATTTGGCTTTTTAACCTTGAACACAATTTTGAACACTTACAACACGTGATTACAATAGTGGAAGCGTATCCTTAACTGCTAAAAATTACAAACAAATTAAAAAAATTTATAATTATGCTTTAACTATTGAACCAATTCCAGATGTATTTGAGATAAGTACTAGGACGGTATACAAAGTTTTAATGGATTATACACGTCCGAGAACAGCAGAAATCAGTCCTACGCCATCTACGAGTAAACGAGATGATTCGTTTATAATTACCAAGTTAAAAATAAATCAGAATGAGACCTATTCAATAAATAAAAAAGAGATCGTTTTTTATTGACGAGTGTGCACTAAAATACAAACTATGCACAGTGCTGCTCATGGTTATCTGTGGTCCCGATTTTCCACAAGACTAAATTATGACAAAATGCTTTAAGGCATTTAGTAGTTGTTCAAAATAATCCTTCAGTGCATACGTCAAAAAAGGTAAGGTAATTTTATCATAATTTAAAATTTAACGCATTTTTTTATTGTTTAAACTAAAAATTCTTTGCATGGGTTAAAAAACTAAACTTTATTTAAATGCGGGCTTCGTTCGGCTTCGCTAAAATGTCCATTGAAAAATCTTTTTTGTAAAACATTAAAAGAAGAAAACATAAAATAAAAAAATAAAAATAAATAAATAATTTAAAATTTAACGCATTTTTTTATTGTTTAAACTAAAAATTCTTTGCATGGTAAAAAACTAAACTTTATTTAGTTACCTTCATATAGCCCGGACTTCAATGTAATTGGAAATCTTTTTAATTATCTTAAACGAAAGATGAATTAGATAAAAAATTATTTTAAATCTTTTAATTATTAGTATTGCTAAAGCGATTTTTAAGGGTTATTTTAGTAAAATGTTGATGTGCCTAAAATGCTTAAGTGATGTGAAGAAACTTAATCAATTTTAATGTGTTAATTTTGACAGGGCCCATTTTAGTCCTATATATATAAACGTACTGCTGCCGAAATCAATAAGGTATAATCGATTTGTTTTTGAGACAATTTCATTTTATTAGGCACATCGAAGTTGTACTAAAACATTCGTTTAATATTATCCTTAAAGTATAAGTAAATTAATTTATAAAAACTTACATTTAATATCAATATCACTATAAAATTGTAACTGAGCTCAAAATAAAATTATTGACATTTAAAAGAACTGAAAAATAAATAAATTATTTTCGTAAAATTAATTCATATTATAAAATATGTATATGTAGAAGTAGATATTAAAAGTTATACAATTTTTAATTTTTTGGTAATATTCATGGGTTTTCAAAATTTTTAAAGAGTGTAATGTATAGGTATTTACGCTTTTTAACTCAATGTAGAATTTAATATTACATTACATAATTAATATTTAGGTTTGTGTTGTGTAGAGGAAATTATATCAATGTAACATTTATTTTAGTCAAGGACTTTACACTTTACACTTTACTTATGTGACTAAAAATGCATCAAGATTAAAAGTATAACTGGAGGAAAATTACAGGAGTTCTGTGCGACAGAAGAATAACAGCAAGGACAAAAGGTAAAATTTTTAAGACTGCAGTGAGATCGGCTCTGATGTACGGATCGGAAACGTGGAGAATTAAGAAAGTCCAAGAGAGAAAACTGAACTCAGTAGAAATAAAGATGCTTTGATGGTTGTTGGGAGTGACTAAATTAGACACAATAGAAAATGAAGTAGTTAAATGAAAAGTGAAAGTCATCGAAACTCATAAGAAAATTGAAGAACAAAGATTAAGGTGGTACTGCCATATTCTACGTAGAGAAGAAAACTACGTTACAAGGCGAATAATGGCGCTGGAAGTGGAAGGTAAAAGAAATCGTGGTCGACCAAAAAAAAGATAGTTGGATTGTGTGCAAGCTGATATGAATGAAAAGGGACTAACAAAAATTGACGCTACAAGTAGAACCAAATGGAGAATGCTGACCAGAAAGAGCGACCCTTCATAAAAGAGAGAAAAACTGTAAAGAATGAAGAAGGCAGACTAGAGCTCTACGGTATTATGTTGAGGTCCAGCATTGGATATAGAATAAAATTATTTACCAATTTTAATGTTGCCTTAAACAACTACTATTTTGACCCCAATTTTAATCATGTTTTGATGGCATTGCAATCAAAACGATTTTAAACTTATTACTTATTAAGGAATATTATAAAACTAAGTACATAAATTTATCAAAATTAAGTGAACCGTGCCTCCAAACAACACAAACCTCGTTATGATTGTACTTTTTTACAATCATTTCAAAACATAATGTAAATATGGTACAAGAAATACAAAATGTTCGATTAATAACTTTTTTTATGTAATGCAAAATGAAATAGCCCCAACGTTGCATTAAATCCATTAAAACATTTTGAAAAACAATAAATATTACCTAAATATAAAAAATGTATAACATAGTTTATAATATAGATTATTTGCAAGCAAATTATTTGCTTGTTTTTCAATTTTTAGATGTCACAGATTTTTATTTTGACCTTATTTACAATTTTATAGGAATGTTGATATAAAATGTAAGTTTTTATAAAATATTTTAAACATTTTAGTACAACTTAGATATGCTTAATATGTCTTAAAAGCGAAGGGATTATGTCTTATTGATTTCGACAGCAGTACGTCAATATATATATATATATATATATATATATATATATATATATATATATATATATATATATATATATATATATACATTCAGCGTAAAATACATTTTTACCATCAATATAAAAAAAGTAGTTGTACAAATAATGGGATTAAAATGAAATAGAATGTCATATGTCAATGAATATAAATATAGTCAATATAGTAGGCATGTGATTTAAAAAATATATATATTCAAAATTGCTATACATAGAATGAGTCATTATAAGGCACACTTGTTCCATTATACTGTGAGATGTCCAAATTAGTTTAAATGAATGCGTAGGTGGAACAATTCCTACTTTGATAGGTTTCTTAGTAGTTCAATTTTGTTTGATTCTGGATTGGTTAATACTCTGGATAAGTAGGGCAGACATAAATTTTTATATTGATTAGTTTTGGCTTTCATGTGCAGGTAAGTTCTTCTTGTTTTTCCAGAAGCTTTAGAATTGTTAAAAGCTGCATGTAGTGGGTGATTGTTATTACTTTCAATCCTTGATGCTAATTGTATACAGGATTTAAAATGTTTAACAATATCATTCAATAAGATAGAATATTTAAATCCTGCAGATTTTGATACCAATGATATGCATCTATTTAAAACAACGTAATCCTGTTTTAATAAACCAGGAAAAATTATAGGTGAGCAATATAATATCAAAGGATAAAAACATGATGTAATGAACAATTTAGTAATATAATTGTTAACGTTTAGTTTTCTTAATCTTCTTATATAGTAGCATAAGGATTTGGTTTTTAAAAATATATGCTCTACATGATCACACCAGGTAAGTATGCTATTTATGTTTACACCAAGATATTTAATTTTGTTACAGGTGCATATATTTGTTTGATTTAATTTGAATGTTCTGTTTATATATATATATATATATATATATATATATATATATATATATATATATATATATATATATATATATATATATATATAATGTAAGAAAATGGACGCACTGTGATATTATTAGCATTCTGCTCAGTTACTTATCTTAGACTATTATTTACGTTAGATAATACTTTAGGAATACACTTTAGTAATATTATTCTCAAGAATATTTTTCTAATTATAATATACAACATTTTATCATGCAATAAAGCATTATTCCATCATTTACTAAAGCTTAAATAAAAAACACATAATTTGTTAAAAAATTAATTTTACCGACTAAAAGACAGTAATTAATAAAATAAATGTTACAAACATTTTATTTCTGAATATCAAACTTGAGTATCATTTGCAAACGTTATTAGGCACGGGTCGATCAAAGTATTACTATATTCTTTTGTGATATAATTGTGTATAACAAAATCAATTATTTCTACAGCGACATGTTATTATCTAAGCTGTTAACTTCGCAATTGAGAACACTGAACAAATTTCAATAACAGTTAAATCTGCAGTGTAAAGAGTCAGTTGAATAAAAATAACCCCCTTACTCGTTATACTTTTTACAGTGTAAATACATGCCAGGGCAGTCCACCGGTACAACGATCGATTTGGACTCGGGTGGGTATGGGTTCGAATCCTACCATCGGTATTAAATGCGGGTCCACGTTTGGCTTCGCTAAAACGTCCATCTTTCAGCAGTGGACATTCAAAGTAGTAAAAATGATACATAATGAATGAATAAATAATGTAGTAACTTAAAAGTTATGCTAAATAGCACATTACTTCTTTTGATCTATGTACTGGCGTATTGTCTTAAACAATTGTTAAATGTACTGTTACATTTTTAACCAATTCAAGGTTTTTTTTAAACTTCTAATAAATAATTTATTGTTGATGTTATTGTTTGTACAAATCCACTTTAGTGTTTGATTGTACAACAAAACAATAAATAATTTTTCTGATTTTATGTCTCTTTTCATAATTAAATAAAAATTTTTTTCCAAATTTTGTGTTTATTTCCCTTATATTTATTGTTCTGTCTTTTCAGTTGAGTAATAATAAAATAATCATCTTGTCTACTTCTCCATGCTATGTTTCCACTTGTATGTATTTTGGACCGGTTTTATTGTTTATTACTCTGTAGACAGTAGACAAGCTTGTTCCATTTGCTTTAACAATTAATTTCGGCTTTTATCTTTCTATATAAACTTTAAGTTTCCTCGTATTCATTAGCCCTTAAAAATAAACTTTCACCTGTTTTAAGCATCATAAAACTGAGTAAAATCAAATTTTGAATAAACACCTTGTACGCATAAAATTAAATATTTTTAAATTATAATTATTTGAAGACAGATTTGTTTTTAAATCATTTATACTAAATAGTTGATAAAATGTAGTAATTATTGACCAATTAAGTGTTTGGTATAAAATTCGTTTTTTAAACAATTAATTTAGTAATATTGTATTTTTTGCTAATTAATTTTATAAATAAATTAAAAATTAAAACAATTACAATTTTTCAGTTGGAGATAATTAATTTTATTGTTTTAAAAAATACTAATTATTGTATTATAAAGACAAAAATATATACATATCACAAGGGCTAAAATGGGCCCTGTCAAAATGAACTTATTGAAATTGATTGACATTCCTCACATCACTTAGACAGATCAACATTTTACTAAAATAACCCTTAAATATCACTAATAATCAAGATAATAAAAATATTTTTTTACAAATAGCATTACCAAATTCTCGCTAAGACAAAAACGCAGAATTTATACATTTCGGCAAGATCAAAATACTACTACACTATATATTTAAAAATAAATTATATTATAAAAATTATACATATATAGATAATGCACATCACCAAATTTACAAATTTAGTACGTCAAAGGATAACCATGGTTTTTTATAACTTCTTTCAAACGCATCGGGTAGGAATCGACCAAATTATTAATATAAACTTGTGGAATTTAATTTTACAAAACATTATCAATTTTTTTCTTCAAACGTGCTTTGATTTTCCATCCGATCTACCTCTCATTTAAGATAACTAAAAAAAAATTCAATTACATTGAAATCAGGGCTGTATGGAGGCAATTGAAAAAAGCTCAGTTTCTTACTATTTAAAGAATTTTTAGTCTGAACAATAAAAAAATGCGTTTAGTTTTAAATTATGATTAGAAGCACGTTACCATTTTCGACGTATGGACCGGAGTATTATCTCAAACAATCACCAAATTGCCTAAAGCATTTTGTCGTAGTTCAGACTTGAAAAATTCTTTAAAAATGGCTACACATGCTAAACTGTTCAAATAATTACTTGTTTGGCTTTATTTTGATAGTTTTCCGTACTTAATTCCATAAATACATGAATACATAATGGATGTGCAACCTTTTTAATAATGCAATTGTAATCTTGAGGAAAATCGGGACTATAAATAACTGTCTATGGTTCGTACTTTAAATCACATTTATCAGTAAAAAAATTGATTTGCATAAACAAACTGAACGGTTTTTATACATTTTTGTAAATTTTAGCATTATTTTTTTAATTTTATGTTTGTTACATTGAATGTTTTTTCTTAGAATCATTTTTCAGTAGTGGGCATTTTAGCGAAGCCGAACGTGGGCCCGCATTTTAGTGCCGATGGCCACCGAGGTTCAAATTTAAGCGCTATACCGGTACATTTGGTCAACGGCTCTTACCATGCAATAAATTACACGAGCAAAACCATGACACTTTTTTATGTTGTGATGTTGATGGAGTTGTTTTTAATCTTTTCTTTAACTCCATATTATCTAATTTCATTTAATTGTGGCTAAGTGAATGTGAAAAATGAACTAATTCTTCGTTTTATACTTGTTTAATGTGATTCATTTTGTTTCTTTTCAATTTGGTGATTATAAACAAATCATTTCGTCTACTAGTTGATGGTGCAGATCAAGTTCCAGCTGTTCTTGGACGTGTATAATCCTTTAAAACTCTGTATACAATCTTTGTACTTACCTCAAACAAATCTTTAATTTGTTCAATAGTTAAACCGAAATTATAACAGTTTTCATTATTTAAACTCATTGTAATCAACTGCTGTAGGTGTTCACAAGTGTACCAAGTTTAAGGAGTAAAATTAAAAATCTTACAAGTTGATAAAACAAAAATTTGGGGTCAGGTATTTCAAAATTTTCTTTGATTTTTTTACACTATAATTATTGTTAAATTTTATGTACATATATTAAATTTTTAAACTAATTAATTTGCTTATAAATTAAATGCATGCAGTAACGTGCCCTAAATTATGTAAGCACTTATAAAATTATGTAAATAACTTAATATTTTTTTGAAATTATTATTACATAATCGTTTTATATAATTAACTGTATATGTATATGATTTTTACCATTTACCCATTTAAATGCTATTTATGTAAAAATTTCAAGACCCTTAGTTATTTATAATTATGAAAAACTTAGAAAACAATTAACTTAAAATATTGTTAGCCCATATTATTTTAGCATAATTGCTTTGTTGAAACTTACGAGTAATCAGACACTCACACAAAAAGTTGTCTGACTTTTATTGACTTCTTTTTCGTAACTTGTTCCCTTGGTTGGTTTTATCATCTATCTTTAAAATCATAGTCTTGTGTATATGACAATGTATTTTTTTGTATAAATTGCAAATTACTATGTGCTTAATATCTTTAGTTTGCAAAGATATCTTATAGAAAATTATGTTTTAAACGATTTTATAGATACTTCATAGAGTCAGATACCAAGCGGCTGGCAGAGGTAATAAAAAACAGTAAATCACATTAAAACATTTGTAACTTTTTCATTATATATTCATTTATTTTAGTTAATAAAATTGATTTTTTAACAAATTAAGTGTGTTTATTGTAACTTTTAATAAATAGTAGTACTGTGCTCTATTGTGGGAATGAATATTGTTGTATATTGTAATCAAAAATTATTTTTCCATTTTTGGTCTTAAACTCGGAAAAAGGTGGATTTGAAATTCTGCTAAGCCAAAAAGGTATTGATTATCAACTAATTCTACAAAAAAAAAACTCTTCATTGTTTCTTGTAGGCTTAGAAAAGTATATTTCATTTTGCTATATTTATTACAAAAACACATAGTTTCAATACTTTTATTATAATAAATATAAATTGATATATATTATCTGTTATTAAAAATTGAAAATTAATTACAATTTAATTATTTGTAATATATATATATATATATATATATGTATGTATATATATAGTAGGTTAGTGATACAGCTCTCAACTTGGACCCGGTAGACATGGTTTCGAATCTCATCACCTCCACTCAATGCGGGCCCACGTTTGAGTTCGCTAAAATGTCCACTGCTAAAAGATGTTTTCTGTAAAACATTTAAAATAGTATATATGAATAAATAAATAAAAAGACCCTATTTTGACAAACTACGAGAAGAATTGAATGCTAATGTGAATGTTAATGTAAAGTACAATTAATAGTGTTGCTCCATGCTTTTTCATAGAAAAAAGTTTTATTTACCCAATAAATTAAACTTTATTCATTGGTTTTACGCATAATTTGTTTTTCCATATTTATTTATTAATTCATTTTATTTTATGTTTGCCACTTTGAATGTTTTACGAGAAACATGCCTTTCAGCAGTGGTCATTTTAGCGAAGCCAAACGTGGACCCCCATTTTAGTGGACCGGTGGAGGGATTCAAACCCATATCCACCATGTACCTTAGCCCATTCGAATTCCAATTGAGAATGGACAAGAGCTAGGGCGCAAGATCAACTACCTCTTCTCTATAAACGATCAATATTGCCAGGTTGGCCTAGCGGTACAGCGCTCGACTTGGACCTGGTAGACATGGTTTCGAATCTCATCACCTCCACTCAATGCGGGCCCACGTTCGACTTCGCTAAAATGTCTACTGCTAAAAGATGTTTTCTGTAAAACATTTAAAATTGTATATATATAAGTATATATAAATTAATAAACTTTATAGCGTAGTGTTTTATACTTTTCATAAATTTGGGTTATTTTATTTTTATTTTTCTAAACATGTTTTGGTTCATGTGACCCTTTATTAGCTTTGCTATTGTTTTTTACAATTATAATAAATATCAAAATTAACTATTTTAGGTAATATTAAAGCATCAAATTTAACATTGTGTGTACTTATTATACAGAAACATTGTTTTTTAAATAAAATATAAAAATATATATAGTTTTATTTTATGTAAAGTTTACAAACGCTATATACCATGAGCAATAAATGCGGATCCAATGCGGTTTCGCTAGGATGTTTATTGCTGAAAAATGTTTTCCAAACAACATTTAAAGCTGTAATAATAAAAAAAGAAACGCTTTTTGGTTTATTCCAAATGTACAATTGTTATTAATGCAAAATGTTTTGCAAAATGTGAAATTTTAATAAAATATCGTTTATGTAAAAACTACACAAATAAGTAAAAGTTGTTTTAAAAATGGGCAATATAATATAAAATATATTATTCATTGTACATTTAAAATTATTAATTAAAGCAAAAAGTTAATTATATATTTGAAGTTACTGTTAGTTTAAATACCTACAAATAAAGTAAAATAATTAAGACATTTAAATAAGGTTCCGTTTAAAAATTAAATAAAAATTATTATTATTTATTTATATTTTACAAATTTAAATTATACTTTTATTTTATGTTTTCTACTTTGAATGTTTTACTAGAAACATCTTTCAGCAGTGGGCATTTTAGCGAAGCCGAACGTGGGCCCGCATTTTAGTGCCGGTAATAGGATTCGAACCCATGCCCACCGAGGTCCGAATTCGAGCGCTATATATATAGTAAACATTATTTTAAATATTATAATGATTTCACAAAAACCTTTACTTATTATTTTGCTTTAGATAATAAAAATAATAATTGTTCGTTTAAACATTAACATAAAATATTTGAACTTAAAATTATGAATATTTAAAAACTATATAACAGCGGTACAAAATATTAAGTATCTTAAAATGAATCTTGCTAATGTAATAAAGTATAGAATGTCCGTTTATAAAACTACATTAAAAGAAACTAATTTTACAATGTAGCTTTTATTAACAATAATAATACAAGTAATATTAATTTCTATTAATATAACTTAGCAAATAAAATAGGAAATTTAATTTAAACATTATTATATTATTGATTAATGTAATTTAATTAACAAATAAATTATTATATTATTTAATTTATGTGTACATTGTAAATTTAGGTTAAAAAAAACAATTTAAAATACTCAAAATAAAACAATATGCCTTCATTTTATTTCTGTGCAAAATAATAGTGTTACTAAAACATCGAAAAAGCTACAATTGACAAAAATCAAAATTGAAATTAGATCAGCTAATTTTTTTATAAAAAAAAAGTAAATTAAATAAACCAATGACACATTAAAACGTTATGTTTTATATATTGTTATAAACACAAACAAATTTATAGAAATTGGAATTCATTGTTTCGGCTGTAGGTAAAGGTTTATTGGCAGATAGATAAGTAGGTAGATAGATAAATATTGCCGAAGTGACAAATTTGGTTGAGTCCTACACTCGAAATTGGATAGATATGGATTTACGGTTTTCGACCAGTATTAAATGTGGGCTTTGTATGACTTTACTAAATGTTCAGTTGCCAAAACAATAAACCATTTTAGCAGTAAAAATTATAAAAACGTAAATACTACATTTTATTATTTACTAGATTTTAATAATACTAATAAACAGATAGGTGCAATGAACTGAGAAAAAAACATTTCAATATGTACTTAATACAAGTTGTTAAATAGAAACATTATTGGATGCGTTTAACTGGTGATCTAATTAACATTTAATGTCAGCACACCTCAAGTGTCGTTCATTAAGTACGCATTGCAAAAGTTGATGTTTTCGTAGACGTTTTGGTATTTAGACTATCCTGCGTGATAATAACCGGTGGGGGAATGTTTATCCCCCATGATGATGATGAAATAGAAACATCTAGTAATTACGCAAATTTTTGTAAATAATAAAACTTTAATAAGCACAAAAACGTCTTTTTTACTGTGTGAGTACACTTGGACAAAGTATTGATAATTACTCAATTATAAAGTAATATTATCGAATGCTCAATATGTAATGACCCAGACTAAATAATTACTACTTACGCAAAAATTAATAATTTTAGCTGCATGTTACTGTCTCTCTTTTGTTTCTTGTTTGCAATTTGTTCGATTTTTATATCTTAAATGTTTGAAAAATAACTTGTTTTGTAAGTTGACATTTAGTACCCAAGGGTAGAAATCGAACCCAGACTCACTCCGGATACCTTGATCAAAGTTTCTTAAATATAGTGATTTATTTTTTTTTCGTACTTATTCAATTGACTGTTAATTTAGAATTGGAAAAACCGAAATACGTAATAAAAATTTCGAAACTGTAATATTTTAAAAATAAATGATGCATAACTTTTGTTTTTATATAAAAGTTATTTTTAGTAAATTAATTTTAAAATAAAGTCATTGTGTAATTTAAATAATATAATTATGAACGCATTTGTAAAATCCAATAATTACAATATGTATGCTGCTTATTTATTTGTATCTTTAATGAGCTATTAGAGGTTAATAATAATAATTATTATTATAATTATAATTATAATTATAATTATAATTATAATTATAATTATAATTATTATAATTATAATAATAACAATAATAATAATAGTAATAATAATAATAATAAAAATGATAATAATAATAATAATAATAATAATAATGATAATAATGATAATAATAATAACAATAATAAACAATAATAACGATGATAATAGTGATAATAATAATAATATTGGTAATAATATTAATTATTATAATTATTATTACTTTAACAAAATAATAGTAATAGTAATAATAATAATGAAAATAATAAAAATAATAATAATAATAATAATAATAATAATAATAATGATAATAATAATAATAATATTAGTAATAATAATAATAATAATTTTAATAATAACAATATTTGTAGTAGTGGTCTATTTATTAATAACTCCTTATTCGTTTAAATTAATATCTATTTGTTAAAAACGTAATTTTAAAAAGTTTTTTAACAAAAATGGTTTGACATATTGTAGTAGTAAAATTAATATCTTTAAGTGTTTTGCAATAAACATGCAAAATAAATTAAAAATTATTAAAAGTTTATATTACATTATTTAATATTTAAAAAAACATTGTATTATGCATAAAGGAAGTATTTTCTTTTGAACTAAAAATTATATAAATGTTTTCGTGTTTTATGAATATTTTAAAAACTAGTCGGTACAAATCAGCAAGACCACTGTCAATTAGAAAAATAAAATAAGCAGTAAATATTTTAAAACAATTATAGTTATATATTTGTTATTTAAATTTTTAGATATTTAAATATTTAATATTTATGAAAGTTGTGGTTTTATTTATTGTTATTTTACAGTATTTTACAGTGGCTAGAAGCATACGTTGGTAAGTAGAAATTGGCAATTTAACTTTAAGATTAAATGTTCTACTAAAACATATTTTAACTAACTAATATTTAAGCGACAATTCTAAAAACGTTGCATTATATATATAATTTGGTGTTTCAAGTTGTTATTTAATTGTATTTGAAGTATAAACAATTTAACAAGTTAATGCCAAAACATGAATATCAATCTAATTTTAATAACTATTGAAAACGTTTCTTTATTTATATAAACAAATTACTATTGCTTAATTATTCAAAATGAATAATAAATTTACACGTAATTATGCGGTGAAAAAGAAAAGTAATAATACAATTGTAATTAATAAATGTTTTGGAATTAGAAAATAAAATAATAATAATAATAATAATAATAATAATAATAATAATAACATTAGTGTTTACCTAATTGGAAATAATTTTAAAACGTTTTTGTTAGCAAAATAATAATAATTATTATGGTAATTAACATTTGTAATTAATTACTAACTGTTTGCTTATATTTTTGTGTTGGGAGTTAAATACTTTACCGACAACATTTTTTAGCAAGTGGACATTTAACGGAACTAATTTAGTATCGATAGCAGCACTGGAAGTCATGTTTATCTAAATTCATTGTATTACTGGACCATACTGACGTATTAGTTTTTACAGCATATTTTATAATGGAAAAATACAGATACAGATGAAGTTAAGTTTACATTACAATAGGAACAAGTATAATCGTAATACCAGCATAAAATACGGACTTTTGTTTAATTGTAATATCAAAATAATGTAGAATTAAAAAAAATAAAACTTATTATTTATTATTTTCTGTTATCTAAATTGTTTTTGGAATTTGTATAAACATTTTAAAAATAATGTAAAATTTATTTATTTATTCTTAAACTCAAACATAAAAACAATTCAGTTTGAGCTTATTAAACATTATTTTATAATTATAAATAAAAGCAAAGCTGTATAGGAAAAAAATTGTTCATAAATATTACGGTAATTAATCACCATAATTTATGTAGAAATAAAATTGTACAATGCAATTCGATGTTGATAGAATTTTGTAAACATAAAAACCGGAAAAAAACAATTTCTATTTACAATGGGTAACTAGTCATTACAGAAATTTAAAAAAATATATTTTTGTCCTTAAAATACACTATTTTGTATTTTTAAAATAATAATAATAAAATAATTTGACATTTTATAAAATTTGTTTTGTAAAATTTAATTTACTATACTAAAAACAATTACTGCCTGCAATATTCAAACTTAAATTAATTCGATCTGAACATCAACTGAAAAGATACAAAATGATGAACATAAATAAAATAAATAAATTATATTTAAAAACTTCTTCTTATTCGATTATAGGAAGACGCATGAAATCAGCATAATTATTGTTGAAGAAAGTAATTTAGAAACTTTTTGTGCGTTGTATACATAGAACGAAACAAGTGGAGTTTGCAAAGAAGTACTAAAATTGACCATTGTGGTTTTGGAAATTATTTTACTTTATAGACAAGTGTGCACTTATTTATAAATTATGGACGGAAAATTCAAATGTATAGTAAAAATTTTCCAGTCCATAAACGTGCATTGTTTGTAAAATTCCACACCCATCCTGTATTAATTTGAAGTACAATCAAACACTAAAGTGGATTTGTACAAACAATAACATCAACAATAAATTATTTATTAGAAGTTTAAAAAAAGCTTAATACAATTATTTATTGAAACTTAGAAAAAAAATAGCCAATTAGTTACAAAAATACATTTTATTTATAAAACTATTACACATAAAAGAAATTTTATACTTTTTACAATTTTAATTATTTGTTTAGTTTAAAACGATTTCATTAACGTATTAATATAATTCTGTAAAATGCAACTATTTGTAAGGAATAATATTTCGTTGCAAACGGATAGCCTACCGTTTAATAAAATCAAAAAATTATAACTAAATATACATCTGGATAATGGAGAAACAAATGTACAAAAACCGTAATCTTGCTTTCTTGTTTAAATAAGAAATTAAACGTATAGATTTATCTCAAAAATGGTAACCATTAGGATTTATTAATAAAAATATATAAGGCATCTTAAAAAGTGGGCGAATTTAAAAAAATTATATCTTGTAATGCTTAGCATAATTTACATTTCACATAACTCTGGAATGTTGAGTGCAAGATATTTTGCTACTAACATTTCCCTACAATGGACTTCATTGCTAAACTAAAGCTTGCTGTTTATTATCAATAGAAAATATTAATGTAAGTAGTGTTTTTCAACAGATAATGCCAACATATTATACAAGGTATATATTAATAAGAGTTAGATATGCGTGAAATAAGCAACTTATTATAAATACCTTCAAATATTAATAAAACGTTGATGTTCGATTTGATTTGGCTATCTATTATAAATTAAACCTAAACGTTGTATTTCTTGTTGAATTTTGTACATTTCAAAGATTCCTATAATTCTAAGTAATTGTTTTATATTGAACAACTGTCATTTGTTTGTAGCAACTTCAGGTTTAAGAAATATGCAAAGTCTGGACGAGTTGCTGCCAATATATTTCAATCCTTTTAATTTTGTTTAAATCAAATGTAAGTAATAAAGTTTGTTTTAACAAAGTAATTATTTTGCCAAAACAGTAGATGATAAAACCAGCCAAGGAAAAAAGAATTAAAAAAAAATCCTATTGGACATTCTTCGTGAGTAAGTGTGAGTCACGTTGGTGCATTCTTCTATCAAAAGGAGATTTTTTGACCTTGAAAATGTATACAGGGTGGAAAAATCAATATTTAGCTGATACTATGCGATTCGTATTGCATCATCGTGCAAATTTGATCACACATTTAGAAACTATCCTGTCCCCAATTGACGAGTGATCAGACACTCACAACAGGTTCCTTTTTAGCAACTTTTTCCCTTGGTTGATTTTATCATCAACCGTTAAAACATTATTTCAATGTTTTGCTATTTTAATCATTCAAACGATAAATTAATTAAATGTTTAGACGTGCTGGAAGCAGCTGCTGCTTGCATAGAAACGGGAAATTTTAATGAATTATCAATTGCTACAATAATTTGGAAAAACAGGTAAACTAGAAACAAGAATCAATACAAATTGAAGAAAGAAAATTACATTAGCCCAATCAATGTGTAAAAAAGAAATTATTATACCTTTTATCATTTGTTAAAAGATTAGTTATAAAATAATTCAAATGTTATAAATTTAAACCCTTATGTTGGTCAAGTATTCATTTATTTTCCGTTGTGATATTAAATCTCTTAAACATACACATGCACACACACACATTCTACATTTAGCAATCATGATTTGCTCGCTAGTACAATGAATGTGTTTAAATGTAAATATTGGTTCATTTAAAAAAATCTAATTTTTATCGTAAGGCATAATATTATTATTTTATTTATTTATTGTTATATTTTTAATAAAAAGTTTATAAAGAAAAAAATATTTTTTTGCTAGTAATATTATTTTATTGCAGGCAATGTTTCTACTTTTCTTTTTTTAAATGAACACTTGATACAAGTAATAAACAGTAATCAACCTTCAGCCAATTCAAATTGAAGAAAGAAAAATTATTATACCTTTTTATCATTTTGTTAAAAGATTAGTTATAAAATAATTCAAATGTTATAAATTTAAACCCTTATGTTGGTCAAGTATTCATTTATTTTCCGTTGTGATAATAATCCTATTAAACATACACATACACACACACATTCTACATTTTAGCAATCATGATTTGCTCGCTAGTACAATGAATGTGTTTAAATTGATTAAACAAGATATGGACAAAACTTATTTTACGTCAATTTTAGGCTAATTGCAAGTATCAACGATATTAAGTTTAACAACTGCTACAAAGTGGATTAGAAATGATTCAATCTAGCTAATTCCAAGCCTGGATAAAGGAGGAGGGTTTGAGCGCGCAAGGTTAGTAACCTGGCCTCTGTAAAAAAATGTATAGTGCTACAGAAACAATACAAGAGAACGCTATTCCGGAAAACAACGGCAAAGAAGTGATCGTACGTATTTGGATGACAAAGTTACACAGATGACAGAGTTGAGTAAAAGCCGAAAGAAAGATCAATCTTCGATTTGCAACATCTTCAATGCCAACGAGACTTTGTTGTTGTTTTGCTGTAATTGTTGTCTTGTTGCCCCATGCTTATTTTTAAAACAAAAGGGTTTTGTATAATATAATAATAACTAAGTGACAACGTTTTAAAATTAAATAAACGTTTAATAGAAAAAAAGCAATTATCCATTTTGACATTTAAGAAAATTGTCCAATTAGTAACTGTATATTTTGGGTGTTAAATCAATAAATAATCGGTTTTTTTAATCTGTGTTGTGAAACAACTTTAATACAATTATCAATTTTTGAATATTTAAAAATAAGAATAAATAAATTTAGAAATTTTCAAACAGAATAAAAAAAATTTTTTGGTTTATAAAAAAAATCAACATTACTGAATGTAAGTTTGGGATGTAAAAATCTATTTTCAATTTATTTTTCTTTATTGATAAATTTGTTAATGTGTTGTGAGCAAGTAACTTAAAAATTAATTAACTTTTTTTATTATATATAACATATATATGACATAGTTCACTACAATGCTGTCATAAATATTGTAAAAATTAATTTTTTTATGCTGTATTTTTTACTCACTAAATGTGATTACAACTCCTAAAATGATTGCTCATAAAAACGTACCTATTATACTAAAACATATCTAGCAACTATATAACTTGGGGAAATACTTTGTTTAGTTATACTATATATATATGAAGTAAGTAAAATAAATCAATATTATTATCAATGCATGTTGTTAATAATATAAGATTAGATAAAATTACAACTGGTTAATAATCATAGGTTGAGTAAAATTAGGAATATGAAATAATATACGGTCAATTATTGCTTGAAATAGAAAACATATCTCTACTTTTTGATTCCTTAGTTATTTGTCGCATTACACACTACAAACTATCAAATAATGAATGTGATCGTATGCTTTTGGAGACATTGGCGCAGGTGCTTTGGTATACTGTTGGTTCGGATAATTATAAAGCTATATGTAATCCACATTTACACGAAAATTTGTACAGGCTGATAACTATTAAATTTAGCCAATTTTAAAATCATAACTATTTTTTAAAACCTGTTTTGCGTTTAAATGATTGTGTTTTATATAAACAAAATGAATTTAAAAACAGTTAAATATAATTTTGCAAACAAGCAACATTAAAAATCATTTTTCGGAACCATTGCAAATGTAGTGCGTTAGAAAATTGCATTTCGATGCAAAAGATATTATTAGATTTTGAGATACAAATGGTACCGACTGAATAGATTGAAATAATTTGTTATTGAATGATTATTTTGTACTAAGAAATTAATTTGTACAAAGGTCACAAAGCATAGAATATTTTCTTGGTATCCAAAATATGAATCTTTGCGCATCAGCGTTTTATTAACTACAAGGCAAATTGCCGTGCAGTTTTGAAATGCATAATAATACTCTAATAATATGTACCTATAGCCTTTCCTTTAAGTAATAAAACTTTAACATACTGTATTTTCATTTACATTTTTAAGTCCCAATAATATATTTTTAAATTAATTTTCAAGATAAATCAGTATTTTTTTAGCTAAATACCAAAGCAATATTATATTGCAAAGCTGTTGAAAAGATAAAATATTGGTTTTTAGCACATGTTCACATTAAAACAACAAAATAAACAAAGTTTTTGTTTAAAACACTAAATATTAAAAAATAATTAATTGGTTAATCTTTCTGCATATATTAATTTTTTTTAATTTTAATTCAAATTTTAGTTATAAGATAAGAATAACGTCAATTTTTTTGGTGTAAACATAGAAACGTGGAGTATGAAAAAATATCTTTAAATAATAATTTTATTGCGATAATTTAGTACTTGATTACTATGAAATAAAAATGCGCAAATTATATTTACTAATTGCGTTTATATAAAAGTACGTTTTAAAATATGCTTTTTTACTAACTTTACTTGTTTAAAAAAATATTTCGATGTAAATACAAAACAACTATTAAATATTTTTAATTTTACGAAAAAACAGTTGGAAATAACAAATTAATGTAGAAATAAAAGAATTTGTTGAAATTTTACACTTAATTTTAAAGATTATATATATATATATATATATATATACATAGTAAATATAACTTTTTTACATACAAGTTAATACAAATACAATCTTGTACATACAATTAATGATTAAGATTATTTAGAAAATGAATATTGTCCTACAATGTACAAAACCAAATCTTAAATTTTTATTACATTGGTAGAAATCGATTTAACCCATAAACACATTTCTACTATTAATCATCAAACCAAATACAACCCAACACGAACAATAGCACAATCGATAAAATCAGCAGCCCAAAAATGTACCTTGTGTTTCAACGTTTTATATTGATTTACACATTTTTACTTACCCTTTTCATGTTTTTCCAGCTTCCCTCTTATATGAGAATTCGCTATTTCTGGTTAATTTTCTCAACTTGGTTATGAATCAAACCAATTCATTAAATGGTATGGATATAATTTATTTGTCTGCCGAAAGCCGTGTTTTTGCAAATCATCCCCTACTATTCAGCCTTTTTTCCGTAATTATATATATATATATATTGTAAGTAAATAAATATTAAATAGAATACCAACTGGTATCGAGGTGATCAAACGGTAAAACGCTCGAGTAAGATATGGGTTCGAATCCCACCACCGGCCCACTAAATGCGTGCCAACGTCTGGCTTTACTAAAATGTCCACTGCTAAATAATGTTGCCTATAGGATATGTAAAGTATCAAAAATAAAAAGAAGTTAAAAATAAAATTTTATTAAACCAATGTATATAAATATGTTATCAGTTGATGATAATTGTACAATGCAGTCAATTGATGCACGTTAATTTCTATATTGTAACACATTTGTTTTGGTTAACCAAAAGTAAGTTAACTTATTATTCAAGTGAATCGGACAAATCTGATATAAGCCCTTAATAGCCCCTTAATAAATGTATTTTTATTTAAATTAACATTGATTTTAAATTGAAAATTTGTAATTGCATAATAATTCGCATCGGTGACTAAGACGCTCAACTCGTAGCCAGCGGCACTACCTTTCTGTCATCCTTCAACTTTGCGAATTGTCTGCCGCTGAAATATTCTTCTACTAATCAGTAGAGATCGAAGGAGAAATAATAAGACTAATACCGTTAATAATTTAAATGATTTTTGACATTTTTATTTCGCCAAACTCTTGTTTCATTTTATTTGTTTTTACTACGTTAAATGTTTTACAAAAACGCGTGGGCCCGCATTTGGTGGGCCGATAGTACAATTCAAACTTGGATGTCCACCCAGGTTCAAGTCGAGCACTGTACCGCCAGACTTTCCCAACATTATTGTTTAAAAAAGCGCGTTCGACTTTGACAAATGTCTACAAGATATAATTGGTTTCCGTCAAAATACGACCTGATTGGGCATCCAGGTTCGATTTCCACTACCGCCCCACCAAATGCAGGCCCACGTCAGGCTTTGTACAAATGTCCACTAATTAAGCATATGTTTTATAAAAAATTAAAAGTAGTCAAAATATTTTGTAAATAACAAAAATTAACAAACAAATGAGAAAATAGCATGTTGTTAAACTTAAATTTTGTTTTAAATAATTATCCCAGTAAATGTACATACAGTGTTTCATGATTAGCATGAAAAAATTGATGCAACGTTATACTGTACAACATTCTGCTTTAGTTGTTGCTCATTTTGGACATATCTAGCACTTACTATTACATCTCTGAAATAGTGCTCTAACAAAATACACTAATTAACATTACTGACAAAATTAATTTTGAATTATAATATACAACAATATTTATTTTAGCAATAAAACAATAAAAGTACTACAATTTATTAAAACTTAAAACAAACGCATATAATTAGTTAAAAAATCAATTTTATTAATTAAAGCGAATGAATATAAATAACAAAGGTTACAAACTTTGTAATGTCAATAATTTAAGTTGCGTTAAATAAAAATGGATTATTTTTGTAACATAAATAATATTTTCTAGCAGTAATACCTTATTTTGTAACTTAACCGTGATACATGTATATTCAATACGACTGGCAGAGCTTATAAAAGACAGTGAATTTTGTTATAGCTTTACAGCGCTCGATTTCTACTACAGGCTTACCAAATGTGGGCACACGTTTGGTATTGTTAACAATGTCCACTGCTGAAAAACATGTTCCTTGTAGAATGTATCTTAAATCTAAGCTTAATGCGCTAAACCATCGGTAGTTAATAATTGTTTTTAAAAAAAGTACACAAAAGCATATCGATAAATAATTGCATTGTAAACAATAATACAGTAAGCAAATATTTTGTTTATTTATACTTAACTCCGCCTAGTTTGGATTAGAAATGATTCAATCTAGCCAGTTCCAGGCCTGGATAAATAGAAGAGTTTCAGCGCGAAAGGTTAGCAACCTGGTCTTTGTAAAAAATGTATAATACTACAGAAACAATAAGAGGACGCCATTCCGACAAACAACGGAAAAAAAATGATCGCACGTATTTGGATGACAAAGTTACACAGATGACAGGGTTGAGTGAAAGCCGAAAGAAAGCTTAATCTTCGATTTGCAGAATGTTCAATGCTAACGAAACTTTGTTGTTGTTGTTATTTTGTTGTACTTGTTGTGTCATACTTATTGTTAAAGCAAAAGGGTTTTGTATAATATTTAATAATAATTTATACTTATCTTGTACGGTATCAATGATAGAACATTTAAACATTGTTGCTTGTTTTATTGTGTTACTGTTTTGTCTTTGTAGATATGATCAATTCTGTATACACTTTGCTTACACCAAAATTACAACAATAATTGACATTTTTACAATACTTACCAATAGTTGTAATAACTGTAGTAGAAAAGTAGAAAGCTCCAGCAAATTTCCACTGAGTTCCCGCCTTGTATGGTTTCATTTGTATGCCCAGTTGGGTAATTGTTTCAAAGTCGTCTTCGCTAATATTGTATTTCGTTTTCAAATTTGCCGAAAATTGCTTCAATCGAATATCTTCAACTATTTCAAATTCAGACTCAAGTGCATCAAAAATGGCAGCACCGAAAAGTAGGTAGGTAAATGTAACAACAATTAAGGACAACGTACGAACATTTTGTCGTTTCATTATTTTGCCCCTAACACAAACATTTTTGACAATGAAATACAAGAACAAATCAGGTTTTTGGGCAAATATATAATACCAAACAGCAAAATTAATTTTTCAAGTTGCTTTTTAAATTTTAAAATGCTGCAATACGTCGGGTGTTTTGAGGAAATGATAGTGAAGTAACATTTTGCATATGCATTAACTAGCGATCGATTATTTTTCTATATCCAATAGAAAATGTTATTTAACGATAATGTATAATAGGCCAGTCTGTTTTCATTCAAATTGATACATTATTGTGGCCGTTTAATTGGTTAACATGCTTTCAATGTAGGTTTTATCAGTGGAAAATAACACAAGGTTATACAAATAAACTGATGGCTATGTATATATAGAAATGAATGAAACTTAAAAAAATTAAAATATTTTTTATACTACTAATTAAAATAACTAATTAAGATTTAGTAATTTTTTTTAATGAACTATCTATTTTTTACAACGATCAATATAATAGTATTCAATTTAAATTTTGCAATTTTGTTATTTTTAAAAACCAGTACTCTACTTTTTTTCTATTCTGTTTTAAAGAGGAGTGACTTTACACTGTATGACTGGTAAATGCGCTTTTGTCAACAAAATCAGTTTAAGAACGCGCCTTGATGCAACTGTTTACGAAAACTAAAATATTTTATTAGTGTTCACATATAACAAATAGGAAATTCAAAATAAAATAGTAGAAGATGTAAACTGTAAGATGAATTAATTTTGTATATTCTCTTTAGTTGCAAACATATAAAGAATCAGTATATATATATATATATATATTATTTTTCCATTAGAAATATATTCAGCGTAAAATGCATTTTCACTATCAATAAAAATAAATAATTAAATAAATAAAAAGGAATAGTACAAATAATAGGAATAAAATGACATAGAATGTTATATAATAATAAATAGAAATGTAGTCTGTACAGTAAACATATAATTCAAAAACAATTCAGAATTTAAATGAGTCATTATAAGGCACAGTTACATTATGCTGTAGGATCTCCAAATTAGTTTAAATAAATGCCTGAGTAAAAAGATTCCTTTCATAGGTTTGTTAGAAGTTCAGTTTTGTTTAATTCTGGATTGGTTAATATTCTGGATAAGTAAGACAGACATAGGTTTTTGTGTTGATTAGTTTTCGATTTCATGTGCAGGTAAGTCCGCATTTTTGTTCTAGACGCTTTAGATTTGTTTAGAGCTGTACGTAGTAGATAAGTGTTATTATCGTCAATTCTTAATGCTAATTGTATACAGGATTCATTTGGAATTAGAGAGGGAACCCAATGCTTTAAATAGGAAATTGATTTCACTTCTCAATTGCGATCGTATTGTTTAAAACCTCAAAGATTTTATCCGTCACCTTACAACTAGATAGAAAAAAGACGAACATACAGACAAACGTTTATTAGCGGGAACTTAACAGCAATAATAAGAGAAAATCAAAATTGTAACTGATGCCGGGGTGGTCTAGCGGTACAGCGCTCGAATTTGGACCTCGGTGGGCATCGGGGTTCGAATTCCATCACTGGTCCACTAAAATGCCGGCCCACGTTTGACTTCGCTAAAATGTCCACTGCTGAAAGATGTTTCTAGTAAATCATTCAAAACAGCAAACATAAAATTAAAAAAAAAATTTTTTTTAAAATAGCTTTTCTAAAAATCGATATAGTAAAACGAAATATAAAAATGTTGTAACGATAACACTAATAATCATGATATAATTAATTGTTATAATAATAGAAATTGATAAAAGGTATCTATTACCAATTGTGCAAATAAATATAATTTTGAAGTAGACAAATAATTGGAAAACTGTGCTAGTTAATAATTGGTGTTTATAAAAGCCGCTACACTTTAGTACAATCATTTTTGTACTATTGGAACACGTTTACTGACTATTGATACTACGATCCTTCCAGTCAATTACTTATTATTACAAAATTTAAAAGATGAAATTATTAAAATAAATACTGTGCAAATTTAAAAACAATAATAAAAAAAGAGAAAAAAGATTGATGAATGTAAACATCAGTGTATTGTATGCCTGATGATAATATTACTTTTACAGTATTTAGCGTAGAGAAGATTATAAAACTTGTTAACGCTGTTTGGAAGTGGGGAATGGCAATTGATGTTAGTAGTGTCCCATTAACTAGACGACAAAACTCAGATTAATGACGTTATCAATAAAATTAGTTTGGATTTGTATTGAATAGTTAAAAATTAAAATTGTACACAATTTAGATTGCAAAAACGTACTGCTAGGCAGGAAATCAGGAAGTAAATAATATTAACTTTTACTGTAGTTAACAGTCAAGGGGCGTCAACATTGACAAGATAGTTTAATTAACTATTGGTTAAATAACTGTGTAAATTAAAAGTAAATTGGCTCTTTTACACGAGCAATGATTTATTATTAATTTGGTTTGGGAATTTTGCAAATAGCACATTTCAATTCATTCTGGCAACTAATCGTTGACATAGCGCAGTCTGTGTTTTTTCATCTCCCACAACACATTTCTAGGTCAAAAATGGTTAATATTTATTTAAAGTTATAATTCAACAACAAAAAATTAAATGTTATATTATTAGGCATGTGAAATGTTAGTGTGTTAATTTTTTACTCAAAAAAAAAGTTATTTTGTTACGTTGTTATATGTTATATTGTTATTATTCTTCACTATTGACTATCTATAATATACAATGGTATACAAGCAGATAATATAAATGCACACAATAATTATCAATTATTAAAAACGTATTATATCATCATTCTAAATAAATAAAAAAATGTGGAATGTTGTAAAGCCAAATATTGAAAAAAATTAATTAATTTAAAAATATTTGCTAAAAGATGGAAAAATCTGAAACCGTTTTTACACGTAATAGCATAAGACCATTCAAACAACTATTCAATATAACTACTTTATATAAAGAAATAATTTTTATTTAATTTAGTTTTGGAAATCGTCTAATAAACGTACACGATTACATGTGTACATATTTATTATTAGTAATTGCATTAATATTAATAAAATACGATAAATTACCTCCACTGTTTACCTGTACGATACCATGGTATATTCCTAGAAAATGGAATATTATACAAGCACATTATTTATGCGCATATATTAATTATCAATTAACAAACATGTAATTTATTCTTATTATTATCTATTAACAAGTATGGAATGCCGAAAACCTACATATTGAATAATAATTACTTTTAAAATCTTTACTGAAACATGGATAATTTCAAGACTCTTTGAACATGTAATAGTATGAAAACGTTCAAACAACTATCTCATATAATTATTTTATATAAAAATTAATTTTTGGTCAATTTGTTTTTGGGTAATATGTCAAATAGTATATTTCAATAATTATTTTCTTCTCAATATATGCTTAAAGCATCCTGTGTGTTTTTAGCATACAATTAATGAATCATAATTTATTTACTAAATTGACGTCAAAAATGTTAAGTAAGCTATTTTACATTAAGTATCCATTTATTATTTGTTTAAGATAAAATTCAAAATAGAAGAAACAAATCAAACATTTTAAATATATTTAATTTTATAGGTTAATTTTCTAATTTATAAAAAATTCGTTTAATATACCTACACGATTACATATATATATTTCATTATTAATAAAATACGTGAATTACCTTGAATAATATCTTTGATCAACGGAGAGTTTGGGTCTGACAAACGAAATATTAAACAAGCATAACATTTAAATATATACAGTAATTATCAATTTACAAACATTTAATATATTGTTATTATTATTTACTAAAAAGCATAAATGCTGGGAAAACAAATATTAAAATACATTATATTAATTACTAAAACATGGCTACATCTGAAACCAATTTAACAAGTAATATTATGAGAGCGTTCAAACAACTATCTACTATTAATTACTATTTTATAAATGTTTAAACACCTATTTAATGTAATTGTTTATTAAACAAAATATTTTTTTCTGTTAATTTGTTTTTGAATAATATGTCAAAAAGTATGTTTTAATTTTTTAACATAGCCTATAATTGAAGCTGTTTGTGTATTTTTACCTAACAAATCAAAGATTTATTTGTTAAATGTTAATAATGTTTAATTAGTTATTTTACATTAAATAATAATTTATTTATTATTATTTGTTTAAATTATATTAAAAATGTAAAAAGTAGGTACAACATATTTAATATGTTCAAATATAAATCTTAAGTTTCGCCATCAATTAGAATATTTTTATGTTTATAATTATTAAATGCATTATTGTTTATAAAATACGCAAATAACTTACTTTGTAGTTCGCAAATTACGGTTGCGTAATCTATGAAATAGAATATTAAAAAGCAAATAATAGTTGTTAAATAGAAATCAATAATATTACATTAAAATACTTGGTTGTTGTTTCTTTAAAATAAAATTTAAAATGTTTTCAATATATAAATTTAAAAGTTAGTTATCTGCCTAAAATAGTTTTCCTTTATTATACCTACACGATTATATGTGTATATGTCCATTATTAGTAATTGCATTATTATTAACAGAATCCGTGAATTACCCATATTATTCATTTGATTTACAAGGTTGATCAAATCTAAAATAGGGAATATTAAAAAATATATAATTTAATTTTACATAACAATTATTAATTTACAAACATTTAATTTATTATTATTATTATTATTATTATTATTATTATTTTTACTATTGCAATCTATTAACGAACATGGAATGTTAATAAACCGTATATGTGATAAAAACAATATTAATTACTTTCAAAATCTTCACTAATACATGGATCAATCTGAAACTGTTCTTACACGTAATAATATTGGATGGAACCTTGATACAAGCATCAAACATTGTTATATGGTTCACAAATTAATGTTAGGTAAAATTGATTTGATCAACATGTCAAATAACAAATTTCAATTTTGTCTTCTGTCTTAACATGTTTTATATTTGACGCTATATCTTAAATTAATTATTTAACTGTATTTTTCATTTACTGCTAGATTAAATTTATGCAATATTTTTTATTAATTTCAATATATATATATCTATAAAAATATACTTGCATTTCAATTATTATGTAGCATTGTTTATTTTATAATTAAAGTGAAATTTTCCGTATAACATGTGCTTGCTAGATATATTTCATTGAAATAATTACGTTTTTTGAAAATTTATTAACAGGATTGTAATCTGTCACGAACACATTCGATTCTCCTATCTGCCTTAATATATAATTGGCACAATTTGAGCGGTTTTAATTCTTTAGAAATGTTTTAAATGTTAATTGAGTTTTTCTTACTTAAAATATATAAAATATAACAAATGCGAAAAACTATACATGTATGTTCCTTATTATTAATGTGGTTATCACATAAAATCGCGTGAATTACCTTCAGTGCTGTTAGAATTACACACTCGTCCGATTTTAACTCCTAATATGTATTTCAAATATTCATTCATTAAATCTATGACAATATTGTTTAATAATGTGATTTTTATTAAATTATTATTTATTATATGTTTACAATCATATTTAAAATAAATAAATTATATCTAATATGTTTAATAACTTAACACTTTTAATTGCATTTTCTGCTTAAAATGTTTAAACTTTAATAGATGCTAACAATTGTTTGTGTATGTTCTTTATTATTAATTTTAGAATTATATACAAAAACATGAATTACTTGTTTTCACATTCATCGAAGAAGGAACGATTTCATTAATCAACTTTATTCCTTTAAAAAAAATATTATACATAATATATTTTAGATGTATATAATAATTATCTAATTACAAATATTTATCACAATATTATTCTAAATTAATAATCATAAAATGTTGAAATACTGTTTCTTAAGGAAAAATACCTATTATCTTTTAAAGTGTTCACAAATTTATGAAAAAATGTAAAATTGATTTTGATACAAAATTGAACGGGAAGATTGAAACACGTTTGTTTTATAGTTATTTAAAATACAAATTCATTTTTAGTTTATTCGATTGAGAGATTAGGTCGAATAACAAATTTCAATTATTCCTGCTTTCTTTATATATGCATAGAGCAGCCTCCATGCTGTTGTCTTTTATAAAGCGGCTTAATTGTTTTAATTCGTTACACATAGGTTTATTCATCATGCCCTTTTTCAATTGAACTTTTATCTATAAAGGAGAATATTATACAAGCCAAGAATTTAGATGCACACAATTATTAATTTTCAAACATTCATTATACAATAAATCACTATTAACCAACACTGAATCTAAACGACATTCGAAATGACAATATTAATGCTACTTTTAAAATCATTTAATTAAACATGGATAAATATGAAATCGTCTTAACACATAAGGACACAAACAACTATTTAATATATAGAAATTAATTTTTGGTTCATTTGTTTTTGGATAATATAAAAAATCGCACGTTTCAATAATTCATATTGCCACAATGTGTACTTAGATTACTTGTCATTGTGCTTTTACCAATTCGAATTAATTTTGTTTATTATTTTGTTTTTAAAATAAATTATTCTATATTTTTAAAGTCACAACTCTTTTTACATATATCAATAATTTAATTAATGCGCTACATTTTAAATATATATATAATGTCGATATATACGCTGGGGATTCAATGTCTAAATTTAATTTTTTCTAGTTAAAGTTTATTAAATTTTAAAATATATATAATCGATTTAGAAAAGTAATTATTTAAAAAATGTTTTAATTTTATACAATTTTAATTTCTAAAAATAATAATTTTTAAAATAAAATAACTGTTCACATATATACATACAAATTGACAGTGTATTTTTAAATAGTTCATAATTATTTTATTGCAAAAATATTTTCATATAAACAATTTTAAAACAATTTTTTTCCAATAAATTATAAATACTTCAAGCACAAAGTCGATTTTATTTTCCGTTTTAAAATTTGTAATTTTTATACAAAGGCTCTTTATATCCGCGCGCTTAATACTTATGGTTAAAACAGCTCAGTGTCGTTATTTGTCTTCCCATAATTATGAATTTGCTTAAAGTTTTATAAAAAGGGCATAAAAATTAAAGCAATCGCGGAATGCATGAAAATGGATGTATACAACATTTTGAACAATAGAACAAGTCCCCAGATTAACCACAGTTGAAAGAAAACGTTCAACAAGCAAACAAGATAATCAGTTTATAATTATGCAGCTTAAAAAACACCAAACAATGCATGTAAAACGAATAGAAAATTAATACTTAAAAAATGTATTTTTAATTGTAAAGAGCATGAAATTTGAAGGTTTTATTTTGAAAACACCTGTTAAAACACATGCACTCAGTCGTGCCCATAGATTACAACGAGTGGAGTTTGCCAAAAATTACAAACATTATCCATTATCATTATGGATATTGATATTCTTTATAGACCAGTGTGCAGTATTGTATGAACCATGGACTGAACATTCCAAGGTTATTTATAGTCCGAATTTCCCTTTCGACTACATTTGTGCTGCAATAAAGTTGCACATCCTTTATGTATAAACGGATATTTTGAAAGTGGTAATGTGTATTTTAATATTACTTACAATTTACTATACGTTTTACTTATTTGGACCACAGAAGCTTTAAAAGCAAAAAGCTTACTTTTATTCAACTACCTCCATACAGTCCAGACCTCAATGTAATTGAAAACGTTTTAGTATTTTGAAACGTGAGATAAACCGCTTAGAAACTGACGTATCATTGGAAGCAACAATTAATTATGTAAAAATTGTATTGTGAAGGTCTATATTGGTACGTTGATAGATTCCTACCCAAAGCGGCTACCAGAAGTTGAATAAAAGCGTGGATACTACTTAAATTACTGACATTATTAAGTATGCTACCTTTATTTTGTATATTCATGTATTTTAGTAAATAAAGCTATTTTTGATCAATTATCTGTTTGTTTTTATGTTTTCATAATGATGGTATTATGCTTTATTACAAAAACGAATGTTATCCTATATTACATTAAGAATATATATATATATATATATATATATATATATATCAAATCAGCTAATTCATATTAAATACCTATTTATTATTTGTTTAAAATAACTTTTAAGATCAAATGAAACTCATCCAGTATTTTGTTAAATAGATCTATACAATTATATGTGCATATATTTTTTATTAGTAATTGCATTATTATTAATAAAATATTTAAATTACCGATTTGTTTAATGATGGAGATAAGTTCCTTCATATCTATAAAACAGAATATTAAACAAATATATAGTTTAATTTTACATAACAATTGTTATTTTACAAACATTTAATTTATTATTATTATTATTATTATTATTATTATTATTATTTTTACTATTGCTATCTATTAACAAACATGGAATGTTAATAAACCGTATATGTGATAAAATCTTTAAAATGTTTACTAATACATGGATCAATCTGAAACCGTTCTTGCACGTAATAATATTGGATGGAACCTTGATACAAGCATCAAACATTGTTATATGGTTCACAAATTAATGTTAGGTAAAATTGATTTGATCAATATGTCAAATAACAAATTTCAATTTTGTCTTCTGTCTTAACATGTTTTATATTTGACGCTATATCTTAAATTAATTATTTAACTGTATTTTTCATTTACTGCTAGATTAAATTTATGCAATATTTTTTATTAATTTCAATATATATATATCTATAAAAATATACTTGCATTTCAATTACTATGTAGCATTGTTTTATCTTATAATTAAAGTAAAAATTTTCCGTATAACATGTGCTTGTTAGATATATTTTATTGAAATAATTACGTTTTTTGAAGAATTTATTAACAGGATTGTAATCTGTCACGAACACATTCGATTCTCCTATCTGCCTTAATATATAATTGGCACAATCTGAGCGGTTTTAATTCTTTAGAAATGTTTTAAATGCTAATTGAGTTTTTTCTTGCTTAAAATATATAAAATATAACAAATGCGAAAAACCATATATGTATGTTTCTTATTATTAAGGTGGTTATCACATAAAAATCGCGTGAATTACCTTCAGTGTTGTTAGAATTACATATTTGTTGTATTTCTATAAAGGAAAATAATACATATAATATGTTTAAAGTATACATAATAATTATCTAATTACAAATAATAATAATAATTACAATATTATTCTAAATTAATGACCATAAAATATTGAAATACTTTTTTGTTAAGGAAAAATTACCTATTATCTTTTAAAGTGTTCACAAATTTATGAAAAAATGTAAAATTGATTTTGATACAAAATTGAACGGGAAGATTGAAACACGTTTGTTTTATAGTTATTTAAAATACAAATTCATTTTTAGTTTATTCGATTGAGAGATTAGGTCGAATAACAAATTTCAATTATTCCTGCTTTCTTTATATATGCATAGAGCAGCCTCCATGCTGTTGTCTTTTATAAAGCGGCTTAATTGTTCTAATTCGTTACACATAGGTTTATTTATCATGTCCTTTCTCAATTAAACTTTTATCTATAAAGGAGAATATTATACAAGCCAAGAATTTAGATGCACACAATTATTAATTTTCAAACATTCATTATACAATAAATCACTATTAACCAACACTGAATCTAAACGACATTCGAAATGACAATATTAATGCTACTTTTAAAATCATTTAATTAAAAATGGATAAATATGAAATCGTCTTAACACATAAGGACACAAACAACTATTTAATATATAGAAATTAATTTTTTGGTTCATTTGTTTTTTGATAATATAAAATAGTAATCTGTGGGGCCTTTACATCATAACAAAGAGATCAAAACATTGAAAATAGAAGAACTTAATCTAACATTTTAAATATATTCAACTTTTTTAAGTCAATTTTCTGATTCATAAAAAATTTGATTAATATACCTACAGGATTACATGTGTATATATTCATTATTAGTAATTGCATTAATATTATTGAAAATACGTGAATTACCTTCAGTAGACTGTGCGTTCATCGATGGGACTACATTTGAAAAACCGAATATTAAACATGCATACAGTTTAAATATATACAATAATTATTAATTTATAAACATTCAATATATTGCTTTATTATTATTTACTAAAGAGCATGAATGATGAGAAAACAATTATTAAAATACATTATATGAATTACAAAAAATATGGCTACATCTGAAACCAATTTATATCATAAGAGTGTTCAAACAACTATCTACTATTAATTATTATTTCATAGATATAATTAATTTGTGATTAATTGTTTGTATGTCTAATAGCATGTTTCAATAATTCGCCCTGCTTCAACGTATGCTTAAGTAAGCTACAGTAATCTGTGGGCCTTTACATCATAACAAAGAGATCAAAACATTGAAAATAGAAGAACTTAATCTAACATTTTAAATATATTCAACTTTTTAAGTCAATTTTCTGATTCATAAAGAATTTGATTAATATACCTACAGGATTACATGTGTATATATTCATTATTAGTAATTGCATTAATATTATTGAAAATACGTGAATTACCTTCAGTAGACTGTGCGTTCATCGATGGGACTACATTTGAAAAACCGAATATTAAACATGCATACAGTTTAAATATATACAATAATTATTAATTTATAAACATTCAATATATTGCTTTATTATTATTTACTAAAGAGCATGAATGATGAGAAAACAATTATTAAAATACATTATATGAATTACAAAAATATGGCTACATCTGAAACCAATTTATATCATAAGAGTGTTCAAACAACTATCTACTATTAATTATTATTTCATAGATATAATTAATTTGTGATTAATTGTTTGTATGTCTAATAGCATGTTTCAATAATTCGCCCTGCTTCAACGTATGCTTACAGTAATCTGTGGGCCTTTACATCATAACAAAGAGATCAAAACATTGAAAATAGAAGAACTTAATCTAACATTTTAAATATATTCAATTTTTTAAGTCAATTTTCTGATTCATAAAGAATTTGATTAATATACCTACAGGATTACATGTGTATATATGGTTCCATTGTCTAAATGTGATGTGCCTAATATATAAAATACAATACAAGCAGATAATCTATGTGCATGCAATAATTATTAAGTTATAAGTATTTGTTTTATGTAAACCATTGCTACAGAAAATGTGAATAATAATGTATAAAATTAATTTCAACAAAAAAAATTACCTGTTACTGCTTCAGTTAAAACTGTTAAAAAACATATATAATATAAAATTAAATTATAATAATCTTGATATCTAATGCATTTAATAAAATTAAATGTGAAATTTATATATATATATATGTTATGCATGCGATGATTACAGTTTTTCTTACTTGCAACAGTGGCACAAAAGAATAAAACCGATCTCAACATGAAGTTCATAATTGGCAAGTTCTTAAAGCGTTTCTAATAAATTATTATTACGCTTCCATTTTATACTTTTTTAAGAGTTTGCGGTGTATTTTATTGGATAACTGTACTTATTTGGTGTACAAACACATCTGAATGGACATTTTTGTTTAAACACGTTGCAACAATTTTCGATTTACAATTGTTTCATAGTTTAACGTTCAAATTATTAATCCAAATAAGTTGTAAAATACTTTCTAATTATTGTATTTTGTTGATGCTACTTGTGTTTAAAAATATAATTTACCGCATTTTTCAACAAGTAGATGTTTGGTAGCAGTTAAATAAAAACGTGCATCTAATTCCAGTGATGGGACTCAAATATACGTTCAGTGACGTACTAGTTTATCATTTTGAATACGTGTTTAGCTTTTTGTTCACTTGCATACTGTACTATGCTGCCAAGTTTGCCACAGCCTACTTGCAACTGTAGTTTCTGTCCCAAGCTTTCATATGGAAATAAATCGCTTATGGAACACTCTGAAACAAAAGATTGACTCAGCTAGTTTGGTACTTTCTTATTCAATTAACTTTAAAAGTCTAAACTGGTTGTCTACTAATTATCAAAATCATTATTTACAAGCAAATAAAACTCGGAATAAGCTCCAAATGAAGCAAGGGTATTTTGTACCAAATTTTGAAAGAATTATCAGGAGGACGAACAAGAATATTGAGATTTTGTAGCAAATGAGCTTAAGGTTTTTAACCGCTATAACAATTAATTGCAAGACATTGGATCAACAATGCCGTGGTAACAAAGTTGAAGTTGGATTGTTTGAAATTTGTAATGAAGACTGGTTACTTCACTTTAATCAAACTTTAAACTATCCTAAAATTAAAAAAACAGAATGGCTGCAAAATCAATCCATACTTGACACAGATTTTTCGGCAATCTATCAAATTTCTGTAGAAGCCCCATTATCAATTATATTATGCGCATTTACAGGAAACTCAAATCTAGAAAAGCCGATTGTTTCGACGGATTTCTTCCATATATTTTCAAATACGGTCTCTTGCAGCTTGTTGAAGACCTAATGGATTTTTGGACAACTGAACAGTGCCCTGAAAACTGGCACCTTGCTAGTATTGATCTTTTTTACAAGAAAAAAAATCGGTAAAAACCTGATTTGCATAACTGCCAAATTTTGCATTTTAATTATAGTTAAACGGGTTCACCCGGAAAGGGAGAAGAACGCACGTCATCGCCAAACTGTTTTTCGTTCTGCTATAAGATGATTATGAGATGATTTATACCCCTCGATGCATTCTGGAAGTTTTGAAAAGGTTTCAGCGTCCTATATGTGTGAGCCAATATAGATTACACTTCAGCACTTGACTCACTAAACTTTAAAAATCTTTGGAGTTCGTCTAAAACTTGTGAATTTCCTACGTGCTCTGTACAAGAACTCAACTGCTGCAATCCTCCATTGCAACAAATCTACTACAAAGCTGTTCAAAATTTGTAGTGGTATTTATCAAGGCCTCGTGGCTGCTCCGCTTTTGTTCAACTATATTTGCCAAGAACTCCGTACAAATAGAAAGCTTACCAATTCATAGTAAAGATAAAAAACCATTAATCCAAACGCAAAAATGAACATTTTCTCCTTAGTGGTTCGCGCAGTACTTCTCTATGCAACTGAAACGTAAAGATTAAAGAGCTTGACAAACTTCAAGCAAGACGTCTCACATACATTTGGCACAACAGCCATTTCGCATCCTCCATATCAA
>JAKXYG010000998.1:25000-29508 GCA_025895645.1 Cardicola forsteri | reverse complement strand
TAATAATAATAATAATAATAATAATAATAATAATAATAATAATAATAATAATAATAATAATAATGTTTTGTCTACTATTGTATAGAATTTAATAACCAATTATTCATTTATTTCTTTATTTCTAGATTTGTGCGGAATATTAAATAATCAATTTCCATGGCCTGATAAGCGTAACAAACGTACAATAATAACAATGTTTCTTCGCTGATGGATGGAATCGTTGTAACTGTGACACTGTTTGCAACTATTGATTTTATATTACAGTTATTTCCTTTTTCCCGACGGATAGTATTTTAAATATCTTGCTGCAAACAAATGCCTTTCAGCAGTTGACATTTGCGCGAAGCCGAACGTGGATCGGTAATCGAGCTCGAACCAGTGCCCACCTAGGTTCGAGTATTCTGAGTGTACGTTACATCCATTCATCAAAGTGGACGCCCAATTACTTTGCTGTACTTTCAGTTCCTGTTGTGTCAGTCTAGGTAGGTGTACCAAGTAAAAGTGATGCTTAAAAAATTGATACTTAATAAGCACAACTCAAATCCTCAAAATAATTACTAACCCAATTAGAGCCTTTTAAAATAGTTGAAGCTGAATACTGCTTCTCTAACTTCGCCTAGTTTGGATTAGAAATGATTCAATCGAGCCAGTCTTAAGCCTGGAAAAAGGAGAAGGGTTTGAACACGCAAGATTAGCAACTTGGTCTCTGTAAAAAATTTATACGGCTATGAAAACAATACAAGATGACGCCATTGCGGCAAACAAAGGTGAAGAAGTGATTGCACGTATCTGGGGATGACAAAGTTACACAGATGACAGGGCTGAGTGAAAGCCAAAAGGAAACTCAATTTTCAATTTGCAGAATGTTCAATGCCAACGAGACTTTGTTATTATTGTTGTTTTGCTGTAATTGTTGCTGTAATTGCCCCAGACTTATTTTTAAATTAAAAGGGTTTTGTATAATATATATATATAATATAATAATACTGCTTCTCTTGTCTAGAACAAATAGCATTTATTGAATAAAACATTAGAAGGTTACAACTATATAAAATTTAAGAACACATGGACACAGTTATCACAATAATTACCGCAACAGTATGCCAAGGTGGTCTAGCGGTACAGCGCTTGAATTTAGACCTCGATGGGCATCGGGGTTCGAATCCCACCACCGACCCACTAGCCAGTCCCAAACCTGGATAAAGTAAGAGGGTTTGAGCGCGCAAGATTAGCAACTTGACCTTTTGCTAAAATGTTCCCACTGCTGAAAGACGCATTTTCCGTAAACCATTCAAAGTAGCAAACATAAAAATAAAAAATATAGATAAATAAATAAAACAGTTCCAGCTATCACTTAACACAGAAGTAAAGGTCACTGTAATTATAAAATATACAGTATTATATAATAATTAAAATACAAGTATATGCTTATAGGTACATAGTGTAGCTAGCAACAACATCAAATATTAAAAAGAGCAAAAGGTATCTAATTTTTAGGGTTATTAAATTGTTTTATGTATAATTTACTCAAAAATATTCAACCTAAGAAAGCCTGTTTACTACCAAGGGTCTCCCTTTGCCCAACATTAAAACAGCTAAAACAACATGTTCTGCCTCATATTGCACTTATCAGTGCAGCCGGGTTAAGGGTGATCACAAATACTCTAACTCCGGATGAAGACTCGCCATTGTACTTTGGCGGATTAAAGCTCACAATGATCCCTAATTGGGTTCGCTCGGGTGCGCAGTTTTTGTTAGTGGGAAGACCCCTCACGATACTTCCATGTTTGTGCCGGGGTGGTCTAGCGGTACAGCACTCGATTTAGACCTCGGTGGACATGGGCTGGAATTCCACCATCGGCTCACTAAAATGCGGGCCCACGTTTGGCTTCGTTAAACAATGTCCACTGCTGAAAGGCATGCGTTTCTCATGCAAACATTTAAAGTAGCAAACATAAAAAAATAATATATTTTTTAAAATATTGATCAAACAATGTGTTACTTAACTAATTGGGTTAAAGAACATATTCCCAACTGGATCAATAAAAGGTCAAACGGAAGTGAACGCCCATGCGCTTTCTCCATATTACGTCATCTACTACAAAATAAACATTAAATTAATTTCAAAAATTGTTTTAAAGTGCTAATTACTTCTCAAGCTTCGAATATGTTGAAAATCTCCGAATCTGTTTATATTGACACATTGAAACCTACTTTGGATGCACAAAAACAGTTTGTCACTACATTGAACTTATTTTACTTTTTTATTATTATTACAAAACCCTTTTGCTTTAAAAAAAAGCATAGGGCAATAAGATAACAATTACAGCAAAAATTAACATCAAAGTCTTGTAATTCAAAGAGAACATGAGAAATCGAAGATTGAGCTTCCTTTCAGCTTTCACTCAACCCTGTCATTTGTGTAACTCTGTCATCGAGATACGTGCGATTACTTCTTTGCTGTTGTTTGCCGGAATGGCGTCCTCTTATTGTTTCTGTAGCAGTATGAATTTTTTACAGAGGCCACGTTGCTAACCTTGAGCTCAAACCCTCCTCCTTTATCTAGACTTGGGACTGGCTAGATTGAATCATTTCTGATCCAAACTAGACGGAGTTCATTGAACTTAGCTTGATCGTAATGTTTGTGAGTTGTACTAACTTAAATGTAACTAAAATGGTATATATATATACTGAAATTTTATGTTTATGACTGGCGAAAATATACAACATGAATTCATTTTACATTTTACGTTTTCTTGTATTTTTATTTGTAATTAACAAAGCCGTTTGATTTAACAAACACAAATTGTAAATTCTTGTTTCGCTTTCCTAAAGTATTCGAGCAGGAACAACTTAATACATTTTAAAAATTCAATGTAACTGTTAAATAGGAATTATCAATTTCCTCATCGTCTGATTCCGTGGTGTAGTGGTTATCACGTCTGTCTAACACACAGAAGGTCCCTAGTTCGAGCCTGGGCGGAATCACTTCCATTTTACATGTATATTACTAACTATACATATTCTTTAATCAATAATTACAGCGTACTATTAATATTTTATTTTTTTTGTAATTTATTTTACTTTTTTTAGTTTTTCAAAAAGGCACTACATTGAGAAAGGCGAAATTAAGAATATATTTACTGTAAATATATATATTGCAACTTTTTTGAGTAAAGGAACCTTACTAATAGAACATTTTAGCAAGGCCGAACAGGGGGTCCGCATTTAGTGCCGTTAGTGGGGATCGAACCCATGCTCACGCAGATACAGTTTAAACGCTGCAGTTCTAGACTACTCCAAAATGTGAGCGCTATTCACAAATTATTTCCATTAAGAGTGAAAAAATGTTGAAAATATAAAAAGTATAAGATAAAAACCGGATTTTAAAAACTTTGGATTCATGTTCCATTTTGGTTGATGATGTGGTCACCTCTTCATAGCAAACGATCGACTTTGATGGTTTGATAAGCGTAACAAACGTAGAAGAATAACAAAGTTACTTAACTGGTAGACGGCATCCTTATGACGGCGCCACTGTTCGCAAAGATTGACGAGGTCACCTGATTTTTTGTCAGAGTTATTTTCCTTAACCCAAGGATTACATATGATATACGTATTGCTTAAGATACCTTTTAACTACCCTGAATGTATGTTTACATTCACCCGCCGTAGCGAAAACCCAGTTATACCGCTGTGCAATCGGACCCTGCTGTTATTCGTCTAAATGCCGAGGGACAGCTAGTCCAGGATGTACCACGTGGAGGACGAACAGTTAGGAATATCACCATTATTGGAAAATGAGACTTTATAGGCATCACTCAAATCCCCCAGGATTATTAGCATCCCTTAAAACGTTTTACACAAGTATTTGTGTAAAATTTCTAATTTTAAAAATATGATTCGCAATTGTTTGGCGCTGTCAGAAGAATGCCGTCTATCAAACAACAAACGTCGAAGAAAATTAGATAAGTTAATGGCAGAGCCACCACTTCTTCATTAATTCCAAGTTTCAATAGCTTCTCTAATTCCTATACAAAAAAATTGTCGAGAGAGATAAATGAAGTTTATTGGCTGGAAGACCACTTTTTTGCGACGGCGCCAGTGTTTACAAGAATTGATGAGGCGATTGACGTTAGCTGACGCTTTGACAAGCCCAACCGGCTACATGTGATAAATAGATACCTTGAATGACCTTTTAAGCATCTTGGATGTATACTAGCATCCATTCATTGAACGGGAATCCAGTGAAAGCCCAGTTATATTACTGTGTATTTGGTCCCTGCTGTTATTCGTCTAGATGCCTGTTGGCACCTAGTCAAGGATGCGCCACGTGGAGGACAAACAGTTAGTAATATCACCATTATTGAAAATTGACACGTTGTATAAGCATTATCCCCAATCCTTGTGAATCATTAACATCGTTTCATATCGAGATAATAATGTAGTCTAGGTGCTAACAGGCATTTCAAGATCATTAGAATCCCGTTTGGTTATGCTTTTATGCT
>JAKXYG010000998.1:5000-20000 GCA_025895645.1 Cardicola forsteri | reverse complement strand
TCTGTGCATACTTTTCAAGTGTCACACTAAATTAAACCTACGTTTTAAACCGAATCTTTACACACAGATTGTGATTAAAACATGAATAAAACAAACGTTTTCATAATTGATGTGGATTGAAGTACGAGTTTTGTGTGTGACCTGAAAAACGTAAACACTACACATTTAATCATTGACGTAAGAAAATCGATGCATTGTAAAACTTTACAGACATGTCTAAGTTTTACTACGTGCATGCTTTGGATGATACTTTTCCCAATATTTCGAAAATATACTGTTCGCAGAAATAATTTACAATCATAACTTGCATCAACAACAGTCATTATAATATTGATTATTATTTTCATTCGTTGTTTGATGAGAAGCACGCCTTTCAGCAGCAGACACTGGCGAAATCGAATTCATGTTTGAATCGAGCGCGCTGAACCGCTAGACCACTCCAACCAATTCAGTATCTGTTGAAAGACTCAAACTCCTGCCTACCGACATCTGAATCCACCACTAGACCATCTCAGTAAATCCAGTAGGAAAGCTTGTTGATTGTATGGAATGCTAATGATTCACGAAGACTTGAGTGTCAATTTCCCATGATATTAATATTCTGGCTGTTCGTCTTCGATGTGGTGTATCCAGGACTAGTTGTTCATAGGCATATAGACTAATAACAGCAGGGACCGAATGTACAACGTTATAACTGGGCTTTCGCTACAACAGGTGAATGTAAACATACACCCAGTATATTTATGTATTATATGTAACCTTTGGGCTAAGGAGACAACCCTGACAAAAAATCAAACGGTCTCTTCAATCTTTGCGACGTCACAAGGTTACCGTTTACCAGCCAAGAAACTTTGTTATTCTTCCATGTTTGTTACGCTTATTAAAACATTGAAGTCGATTGTTTGTTATGCCGTATAAATATGGAAAATAACAAAGAGATAATCACGTCACGAACCAAAGTGAATAAAATAAAATAAATTTTTATCATATGGTAAAAAAAAATTAACATAAACGAACCTGCATTAGAGCCGCAATATCTTCGCGGGCAGTAAGCAACTGATCCAAATTGACCGTACCAAGGACATTTCTCAAGGTCGTTTGACCCAAAACTCTTGTAGCCCGATTGGCATCTTCGACATTGACAACTGCTCGTACCGGGTCACGTACGCGATAGTAGACAACAGCGTTGACAACGACAGTAACCGAATCTTTGGTCAAAACTTCTTGAGTTGGCACGTCAAATGTAAACGTACGCAGGTCCAAAATACGGTAGCGGTCTAGACAGGGCAGGACGAAAATGAGGCCCGGGCCTTTGGCCGTAGCCGAAACCAGTCGGCCCAAACGGAACAACACTGCCCGTTCGTAATGAGTCACAACCTATATATATATATATATATATATATATATATAAATTATTTTAATTTATATTCGTACACAGTATATTAAACGATCGATTTCGATGACAAAAGAATAATGAAGTTGACTGGCTGGTAGACGGCATCCTTATGACGGCGCTACTGTTTGCAAAGATTAACGAGGCCACCTGAACTTTTGTCAGAGTTATTTTTCTTAGCCCAACGACTACGTATGGTATACATATACCTTAAGATACCTACCAGCCCAATTATACCGCTGTACACTCGGTGTCTACTGTTATTAGTCTAGATGCTTGTTGGTACCTAGTCTAGGATGCACCACGTAGAAGAGGAACAGTCAGGAATATCACCATTATTAAAAATTGATACATTATAACCATTATTCAATTCGTCAATATCATTAACATGAATGTTGTTTACAGTATCTTTTTTTATAGAAAGTTACTCTTTCTAGTCATATACTAACATAGGAGGGGCCGAGTACTTAGAAGTACAACTGGACTTTTTCTTCGGTGGATGGGTACAAGCATACACTCTAGGCATTTAAAAGGCATCTTAAAATATACATATACCATATGTAGCCGTTGGATTAAGGGAGATAACTCTAACAAAAAATCAGACAGTGGCGCCGTCACAAAGGTGCCGCTTATTAGCCAAGAAACGTTTTCATTCTTCCACGTTTGCTACGTTAGCCAGTGGAATTGATCGTTTTATATGCTGTACAAATATGAAACTAATGAAAAGGTTACTACGTTGCCAACCACAATAAATATGTAAAAACTGGTACATCTATCTAATTTGTAGAGATGCCCATTTCTACTAAAAAAATGGAATAAATAAAATGTGTGATACAATATAGTATATAGACAATTCTGTGTCGAAATGAATGCCGTGTTTATAATTAGTCTTTAGAACATTACTTAATAGTATTATACACATGTACGCTTTATTTCAACATACTTCAAATAAAAACTGACATTTTTACCATTATTAATATAATATGCATATCATCATGTACATAACTTTTAAAAATACGTTAATTTTTAAATGTATTAGACCATGTAATTTAATCTTATTTTATTTTCTGACTGATGTTACATAATGCTAATTGCATCATATTTTTATAATTGCACCTACTTTTTGTGTGCAGAAAGCTGCTTCTGCTGAAGTATCAAAGTCAATCACCCTAATAATAATAATAATAATAATAATAATAATAATAATAATAATAATAATAATAATAATAATAATAATAATAGCAATAATAATAACAACAATAATAACAATAATAATAACAATAATAATAATAATAATAGTAACAATAATAATAGTAATAATAATATTAATGATAATAATAATAGTATTACTAATAATGATATAATAATAATAATAGTAATTAATAATAATAATGATAATAATAATAATAATAATAATAATAGTAATAATAATAATAATAATAATTTAAGTTATGTATCAATTTTAATTACAATCGGCGTTAATCTTTTATTTAATTATTAATTATTTGACAGCTCCAAAAAAGATGAATATTTGTGTTTTATTAAAAACGAATTAATTAATTAATTGTGATGAATACAAGTTCAAGTTACTGTCCTCAATTGGAACACAAAAAAAACGATTACAATTTATTGAATATTAAATTTAAACATATAGCTGACTTTGAGATTCTCTTCCGGCATTAACTACGTTCCTTTGTCACCCGGGATTCCCAATGATGATTATTATTACAAAACCATTTTGCATTAAAATAAGCATGGGGCAACAAAATAACAGTAACAGTAAAAACAACAATAATGTCCCATAAATAAAAAAAATACATATGGGGCAACCAAATGATTCCATGTGTTTGGAAATTTTTGCCAAAAATGTTTGTTTAATCCCATGAAACATTCATTTCTTTTACCATTTTTACTTATCTATTCTAAAACCGTTCTTGTTGGTTTTTGGAGGCAGTGAACGTAGAATTTGATCAAGTCCAATTGACGATTCTACTGCCTTTTGACTTCCACTAAACCCTGTCATCTGAGTTTTACTATCCATTCTTTGCCGCTGTTTACCAGAATGGCGCCTTTTATTGTTGCCGTGGCCATGTAGATTTTTTTACAGAGGTCAAATTGATGGCCTTGTGCACTCAAATCCTCCTTATCATCTTTTAAATTTGTAGCAATGCGGATGTACAATTTAACTCAGTCACTATAATATCATTCAAAAAGTTTGTAATTTGCAAGTAGTTAGTAATTCATTAATTTTAACAAACTATACAATTTTAATTACAAACCGTTCCTGTTATTAATTTTATATATGATAAAGTTTTGAAAAGAAATTTTTTTTATTATAAGTCAATGTTATCCGGCACACGTTTCTTTGTTTACCTTACATCCTCATACTTATAGTTGCATAATTATTTTATTTAGTTTATTTCATTTTTATACAAATTTCATTTATAATTGACGTTCAATTTTCATTTGACTACTGTTTATTCGACAAATGCAAAAACATAAATATTTTCGTTCTGTAAAAATTCGACTAATTAATTAACTATGATGATTAATGAAAGTGTGCAAAACAAATATACAACGTTTGAAATCTGCTGACAGCGGTGCGTCTTCAAACTTGGCAATGAATACATTATTAATTTATATTATGAAAAAGTGTTGTTAATACTTAGTTTACTTTTTGGAACACATAGTTAAATAGCGCTCAACTTGGACCTGACTTTAAATCCCGCCGTCGGCACTAAATGCGGGCCCACACGTTCAGCTTGGCTAAAATGTCCCCACTGCTGAAAGATGCCCATTTCTTGTCAAAACATCAAAAGTAGTCAGCATAAATAAATAAATAAATAAATAAGACGACCACACAACTTAGAACAATAACTCAGTATAATTATACAATTTTTTATGTTTACTACTTTGAATGTTTTACGAGAAACACATCTTTCAGCAGTGGACAATTAGCGAAACCGAACGTGTGGGCCCGCATTTTAGTGCCGGTGATGGGATTCGAACCCCAATGCCTACTGAGGTCCAAATTTGAGCGCTGTACCGCTAAACCACCCCGGAATAGAATAAAGCTATAATTTTATTAATATATGTTGTTAATAATAAAAAATACATAAAATTTCAACTGATTTATAATTAAAGATTGAATTAAATCATAACGCTAAATGTAAGATAAAATATAAAGCATACTTAAATCTTTTAGTTATTGAATAGTTTTTTGTATAATAATACGCTACAAAATATTAAATAATAAATGTAATTGGTTTTCTTTTCTTTGACATTTGATTTGAAAAACACTCTACTTTTATTTTAGCCTGAGTTATGCTTAAAGTAACTTTTATGCAATCAAAAATGAATTTAAATTGGATGAAATAAGGAACGCAGTTTTTTTAAACTCATTGTATATTAACAAATTAGATTAATATTTAAAATATTCCAATTTTAGAAGTAAATATATCAACGTTTACATTGATCAATATAATTTGCAATAAATGAATTAATTGTACCGGGATGGCCCAGTGGTACAGCGCTCAGCTTAGACCTGGGTGGGAATGAGTTCAAATCCCACCACCAACTTATATTTGGCCTAGTTAAAATGTCCACTACTAAAAAATGCGTTTTTCTAAAGTTAACTTGGTACAATGCCGACTATAGACAATAACGTATTTTGTGGAAGTCAAATACTAATTCTTTCATTGAGCTTGCTAGCAAATAACTAAATTTTTGTTAATTGCATTTTTGCTTTAAAAAACCAGCGTACTTTATTTATTACCTTCAAGTTAAACCAATATTTTTTAACAATTAAAAATTATTTTTAAATAAAAAAATTTTTTTGAATTGCTTTAACAATTTGACCTTTGTAAAAAAATTAAACTACTAGAAAAAGAAGACAAAAGGACAGAGACTTATCAAAATATGGGAAATAAGTAAAAGAAGCATGTGATTCCGATAACGGGGTTTGGCGGCATCTGAATAGAATGTCAGTCTTCGATATGTACGATTGTCAAGGCCAAACATTAATGACCGATCATGTGGAACAATCTTGCGTTGCTCCAGAGTTGCTTTTCAAAGTAAAGGGACTTAAAATGAAAGAAGTAGAAATGGCGTAATTCTGATGACAAAATTTGGCAAAATTCGAATAGAACTTCAATCGTGTAAAACAATCTTGCCTTGCCGCCATACTTTTGAAACAAATAATAATGTAATTAGTAAAACAACATTTTGTATCGATTGTTATTTATACTTTTCGTCTTTTTATGACAAAGTTGGCGGTTACAAATCGTAAACTTAAACTCTTCTACAATGCGATAAAAAATTACTTTATTTAAATTAAAAAATATAATTAAAATGTAACGCAGTAATACATAAACTGTAATTAAAATAATTGAAATAGTGACAGATTATATTGTATCACTTACCCATCTTTTTTTTAAAAACTTTGTGATTTGTCACTTTAAATCAGTTTCCTATTTATTGTTGTAATTTAAAAAAACAACACTTTCACGTGACTTAAATGTTGATTATTATTCATTCTTCGTATTAAAAAAAGTTTGTTCATTGATTTTTAAATTGGTCAAAATTAAACAAGCGCAAATGACTTTAAATGTTTTTAAATATTTGACTGTTTAAATCGTCGTACGTTCCCGTTTAAAAAATATTTGAGCTATCTACTAAATTTCATTAACAAGGTCATTTGGAGTAGTCAGTTATTGCGATAAACTCAGTTTTGATTATCGGCCCTAAAATAAGTCTAGGTTAAATGTTTACCAGCCCACCGACAAGGTTTTGCAATCAACAGAGATGTGCAAAAAGCTAAACTTATCAATATAAAATAATTTCAAACATTTAGTCTACCGATTGTCAGTATTTTGGAAAATCAAGCCTACGTAAAAACGTCCTTGAAAGCATTTCTGTTCACCCTGTTTTTAACGTCAATTCAACACGCAAAGAAACAATTTAATTTACGGTTCTGTTTTAATTTTCAATTAATAAAATGAATATAAATTATTATATTATTTAATTTTAATATTTAAATGTTTAAAAAGTAACTTCAATATAATTTATTATGAAATAATATAATATTTCTTAAACATGAATATTTAAATTTTAAATCGTTTTTTTTTAATTTAAAATATTTATACGTTTTTTAAACAAAATAAACGTTTTTAAGGTTTTTTGCATTGTAAAGTACATATGATTAGTAAAATAAAATAAATATAATAAAAACCTACTTATAAGTAGTGTCTAAAACATTCAAAGTAGTAAAAAAATATTTAATAAAAAATCTATATTTTTGTTTTAGTAACATATTCTTAAAAGTCTGTGTATAAAAATTATTAATTAAAATTTTTTAAATTAATTATTATTTAATTTGGCATGGGCTGATTAAGTACTTCTTTTAAATGTTCTACTCATCTAAATGATTGCTCATCATTTGTTAAAAGTAAACAACAATCTTTTCCTTTGATTTAAATATCGCTGTTCTTTCTAACTCCTGACAGTTGTTTTACAATTTTATACAGAGTCTTGGAATTATTTTTTTGCTTCTGCCTTATCTGCTTCTTTGCATCTGTTTTCTAACCAATCATTATTATCTTTGTGGCAGCTTTTTTTAACCTGTTTATCTAAAGTTCTATATTTATCATCAAATATTTTCCAGATAACAGGATTGTTAGATTGATTTCTTTCTAATTTTGTTTTCTTTCTGACATCAATTACATTCTATGAGACTAATGAAATCCATTGTTTCTTTGTAGAGCGACATCTTCTACCTAGCACATTTACTGCACAGTCTGTAATTGTTTTATAAAACAATTTCCATTGATCATCAGACTTTTCTACCCTTTTCAGATTTTGAAATATATTTTTTAAGAAATCGTAAAATTGGTTTGAGATATTTGGCTGTTTAAGTTTTACTAACGAAAATGGAAGTAATTTTTTGTGGTTTCTATTCTCTTTAATTTTAAACAAAATTTTCTAACAACAAGATTGTAATCAGAACCAACATCTGCACCGCGATATGCACGTACATCTTGCAATAAAGATCGCCATTTTGTGCTAATACAAATGTAGTCAATTTCGTTTGTTGTTTATCCGTCTGAAGAAACCCACGTTGTCTTGTGTATATTTTTGTGAGCGAAAAAAGTGTTGCCAACACTCATTCCACAATGACTGTTTAGCGTCAACAACCTATAACCATTATCATTTATGCTATCAGCATAGCCATGTGGTCCAACATTTGAGAAGTACCCAGATCTATCTTTGTTTAATTTCGCATTAAAATCACCGATCGATATTTTGATGTTTCTTCTTAGCAGATTATCGAACAAACTTTGTAATTAATCATAGAAGATATATTTTTGGTTCTCCTCAGTTTCCTCAGTAGGGGCATAGACTTGTACAATTGGTACTTTTGCAAATTTGGTGTTGAATCTGGCTGAAATGATACGGTCGCTCACGGGCTTCCATCCAATCATAACTTTAGCGGCATTTTTGCTCAACATAATACCAACTCCATGAAGATAATGTTCTTCATGTCTAGATTATAAAATTAATGTATCTCTACTCTTAAAATGACCTTGACCTTTTGATTGCATAGATGGTAGACCACAAAAAACTTGATTATTCGAGAAGATTCAATTGAAATGTAGATTTTATGAGATTAAACAAAATATTTGGGAAAATGTTTAAGTACATGAAAACATTTAATTGTCTCATGTTCTTTTTCAATCACGAGACTTTGTTGTTGTTGCTGTTGTTTTGTTGTAGTTGTTATCTTGTTGCCCCATGATTATTTTTATTAAAGTAAAAGGGTTTTGTAATAATATTAATAATAATAATAATAATAATTTTAATTTCAAAAATCATTTTTATCAAAAACAAAATAAATAGGTTATACATCTCCATATATTACTAATAAAATGTTTGTAAGTAATATACGATTTATTATTTAAATCTTTTAATTTATAACATTTTTACCATATATTAAATGATTGACTCCGATGGTTTAGCAAACATGACAAGCGTAGAAGTATAATACAGTTTCTTTCCTGCTAAACGCTACTGTTTGTAAAGATTGACGAGGCCGCCTGATTTCTGGTCAAGGTTATCTCCCCTAATCCAACAGCTACTATATATGCTATACATAAAATACCTTTCAAGTGGTCTGAGTAGATGTTTGCATTTATTTACAAAAACGGAAGTTCAGTTATACGTTTGTGCAGTTTGTCTATGCTGTGTCAGTCTAGGTACTTAGATACACCCAGTCCAGAATGTATCACGTGTTGGTATCAGTTGAGAAAATTGAAATTTTGTAAGCATTACTCAAATCCTTAAGATTATTACAATTTCAGTTTCAATCGGAGATTTTATTCAAAATAATTTAGTTTAGGTTTTTGTAAGATTGAAATTTTTAAATACACTAGCGGAATATTCATATAATTGTCAAAACACGTATATTAATATGGAGTCTGCTGACTAAGGCGTAATGCATCCTAGATGTACATTAGAGTAGAGTGTACAGAGCTATGTTTGGATTGTTACATTTGCATTCGCTGACAATAGTTCACAGATATATTTGAAGGTATACGAATGTTATATGTAGCTTGCTACTAAATTAAAATGGTACCAAAAATATCAAACGTTTTACCTTGCACACAAAATAATCGTTCAAAATGTTTCAACTAACATGAATGATAATTTTGGCAGGTTTCAATAAAGTAAAAACATTTTTAGAATTGTACAGTGCTCGCGGTTGACTTAAAAACCTAGTAGATTTATTATTCAAGTGAATCTGACCATTGTAATATAACAATTCTAAATCAAATAATCCTTTAAAAAAACCATTGATAAAAGCATTTTTATTGGACTTGCTTAAAAGGAAAAATAACTGCAATAGCATGAATCAATGCTATTGGTTGTCTAATTGCGTAGGCAATCATTCAATGCTTTAATTTTCATTGGTGAAATTAGTAAGCATTGTTTGAACCAATCACAAAACTTGTAGGTTATTATTGGTTGATTTTAAAAACATTACTATTGCAAGTGGTTGATTTTGTGTTTGCAACCGGCATGGCATATAATGCGGTGAAAAACGATCGTTTGAGATACTTTGTTAGTATGGAAATACTGAACAAGTGACCTTATCACTAAATAAAATAATGTTACGTTGTCTAGACATAAACAAGGAACACTCAGTCCATTTACTATTATTATAATTATTAATAATAATTGCGATATTATTATTCTTATTAGTATTATTATTATTATTATTATTATTATTATTATTATTATTATTATTATTATTATTATTATTATTATTATTATTATTACTATTACTATTACTATTATTATTATTATTATTATTATTATTATTATTATTATTATTATTATTATTATTATTATTATTATTATTATTATTATTATTATTAGTAGTAGTAGTATTATTAGTATTAGTAGTAGTATTAAGTAGTAGTATTATTATTAGTATTAGTATTATTAATAGTAGTAGTAGTAGTAATAATGTTACGTTGTCTAGTAGTATTAGTAGTAGTACTAGTAGTATTACTATTATTATTATTATTAATATTAATATTATTATTATTATTCTTATTAGTATTATTATTATTATTATTATTATTACTATTACTATTATTATTATTATTATTATTATTATTATTATTATTATTAGTATTAGTATTATTATTAGTAGTAGTAGTAGTAGTAGTAGTAGTAGTAGTAGTAGTAGTAGTAGTAGTAGTAGTAGTAGTAGTAGTAGTAGTAGTAGTAGTAGTAGTAGTAGTAGTAGTAGTAGTAGTAGTAGTAGTAGTAGTAGTAGTAGTAGTAGTAGTAGTAGTAGTAGTAGTAGTAGTAGTATTAGTAGTAGTAGTAGTAGTAGTAGTAGTATATAGTAGTAGTAGTAGTAGTAGTAGTATATAGTAGTAGTAGTAGTAGTAGTATATAGTAGTAGTAGTAGTAGTAGTAGTAGTAATATTGCTATCACATTATTACTATCGTGTTACTCTTATTATTTATAAATCAAATTTGATATTATATATTATATATATATATATATATATATATATATATATATATTAAATACAACAACAATAATCAGACATTTTTTTGCATCTGGACTATATTTGTTGATCAACATGTGTTTCATAAAAATTTTTTAAGTAGTTATTGTTTGTACTAGACTAACAAAATATATTTATTTGTTGTTTCCAATTTATTCTATTATTATCATTATTATTACTAACTATTATTATTATTATTATTATTATTATTATTATTATTATTATTATTATTATTATTATTATTATTATTATTATTATTATTATTATTATTATTATTATGTTATTATTATGCATGTGCTTGATCTGTGATTGGCTACTAAAAATGAATCATAAAATCAGCCAATCAAATAATGTCATTTATTGATTGCATTTATAATTAAAACAAATATCGATTTTACTTTGTTAAGTTATTCAATGCTTATTATATCTATTTATAAGATATTACTTATCTATTATCGGCATCTATTTGCCTTTTTTATACATACAAAATAACACAGTTGAATAATTATGTGCACTATACAAAGAGGTCATCCAAGGAAATTATGTCAATTAAGTAATTAAAATGTTATTTTCCAAAAAATAAAAGTAACAAAATGCTGTTCTAACTTTTTTAATTGGTTTTACACAATAGTTTTTCCTATTAGAGCGCAAATAAGATTTTTAAAAACAGACTAATTCAAATGTTTTTTCGAGCACGTTCAATAATATCTACAATTTGGTAAATTATATCCATATGTATTGTATGTTCGAGTCCAGTGATACAGCACTGATACAGCACTCGACTCCCATTTTAGTGCGTATATGTTCAAGTCCAAACCTCCGAATGGCTTTGCCAAATGTTTACCTGTTTAACAATGTTCTGTTAAATATTCAGGCAGTCATAACCGAACAAACAAGTAAACGAGTGTAACAAGAGTTTCTTTTTGTGTAACAAATAATCATTCATTAAACGTCAACTCCTTGATACTGTTTTTATTAAAACTCGGTCGTTTTATTTATGCTAAGCCTCCCTGTCGAAACGAATTACTTAACTGAGCATCCGTTGGCAGTTAATAGGGATCACGGGTGGGGTCTAATTCGGAATGTAATTAACATTTAAAATCAGAATACCTCCAGTATCGTTTATTAAGTGCACATTGTACAAGTTGATAGTTTCTTTTGAAAACCGTCTGATAATTTGAACTACCCCAATAAACAACACATTTTTATCATGTAATGATTGAGGTAAAAACACAAAAAAAAGTTTTTCTACCTTTTGAACCGATGCACAACCTTTTTGTTGTATTATTTAAATGTGTGTTTTTCACAGCTGATAAAGAAAAACGCTTTGTAGTAAAAGCAATTTACAAGTAACAACTGTTACTAAATCGGGTTTTTATTCTCAATTATAACATTTTTTTTGTTCAATTCGCACTTCAACATCGTAAAAATGACTGAATATATTGTGACTTTTTGCCTAACACATTTGTCCTATTCTATATTTAAAGTCATAAATAATGATGTTGTGTGTTTCAACTTGTTTTTTTTCTAAACACACTAAGAAGACACATGTTTTCAAAATTACATTTAAAGTGTAAAAAACGTTTAAAACGTTAAATTTGTAACTAATTTAATTTTGGTATCTAAGTGGCAATGCACTTGACTCAAACTTGTGTGCCACCACTGACACAGCTGATTAAAAAACATCAATGTGGGTCCTCAGGTTAAGGCCTAACAGGTATTTACAACTTTTCAAATCACGAATTGAAAATAAAGTTAAGTACTCAATAGTTGCATATTTTAAAAATAACCGGTGAAAGTTACACAATTTTTGTTATAATTAGTCTTTCATTGATTTGTAAGCTTCATTTTATTAAAACTAAACAATGTTTAATAGTTGAAATTTATACTTACATGTATACTCAACTTTGATTTAATTGTAACGTCATAATACTAATCAACTCCGCCTAGTTTGGATCAGAAATGATTCAATCTAGCCAGTCCCAAGCCTGGATAAAGGAGGAGGGTTTGAGCGCGCAAAGTTAGCAACCTGGCCTAGTGTAAAACATTTATACTGCTACAGAAACAATCAAGAGGACGCCATTCCGGCAAACAACGGCAGTGAAGTGATTGCACGTATCTAAATGACAACCTTATACAGATGACAGGGTTGAGTAAAAACCGAAAAAAAGCTTAATCTTCGATTTGCAGAATGTTTAATGCCAACGAGACTTTGTTGTTGTTTTGCTATAATTGTTGTCTTATTGCCCCATGCTTATTTTTAAAGGAAAAGGGTTTTGTATAATAATAATAATAATAATAAAATTTTAATTACTTGAAAATACGGTTTAACTTTTTTTTTTAAAGTTAATAAATGTATTTCACCGTAACTATTGGCTTAATTGTCTTATCTATTTTCGTTCTGTAAAATGAATACCAACGGTAGGAAAGAGCATCATCTTAATGACAATAAACACCATGTTATAAAAAGAATGTGAAAATTATGGATTTTTGCCTAAATAGTTTAAATATGAGTCCAAATATAAATGGGATTAAAAATGCAGTCAGTATGCTAAAGCGCAATATCAATAAGCATACTAAAATGGGAAATTTATGTATAATCACATTCGGTTTGCTGTTCAATATGAGGTGAAACAAGATTATATCAACAGTCTCATTGACAGCATTGCAAACTGTCTGAATTAAGTGGTTAAAAGGAAGGGCGATCACATGAATTATTCATTATTTTGTGCTTTATAATGCAATCCATCATTTGGCAATTAAAAAAATTCCATGTGTTTTGTATTTTTTCATATTTGACGCTATATTTTATATTAATAATTTTACGCATTTTTTATATTAACAATAAAAATTAATAAAATTGTAATTGTATTTTGTTTATTATATAGTATTGTATATAGTTACCACGTCTTTAGTGAAACAGTTATCTGTTTTATTTCTACAAATTATTAACACAAAAAATAATGATCTATTTCACTTAAATATTACAAAATAATTGAATATTTGTTTGAAATAAGCACTCAAACTGTCTACAGCACTTTTTATAATAGGGTATAGATTATTGACTTCAAGTATTACAAACCCTAAAAAATAATCAATAAAACGATATATAATAAGTAATTAAAAAAGCGCATACAATTAGACACCTATAAGTAAGGTGTGTTTAAAAACCATTCGATTGACGTAGAATAGGGTGTGTTAATTTCTTATAAAAATGAATGCTACTCAATTAGCCGAAAATTGCCCTTATAACAAATAAAAACAAGTGTAAATGTGTTTCAAACTCAATTATTTAGTGTCCTTGAAACGGCCTGACTGGGCAGATTTGAACCGGGCTGAATACATTTTCCAGTTGTGGACACTTTAGCCAAGTCGAACGTAGGCCCGCATTTAGTGGGTCGGTGGTGGGACTCGAACCCATAACCACCCTTGTTTGAGTCCGAAGTGGTCCACTGATACAGCACTCGACTCCCATTTCAGTGCGTATATGTTCGAGTGCAAACCTCCGTATGGCTTTGCCAAATGTTTACCTGTTTAACAATGTTCTGTTAAATATTCAGGCAGTCATAACCGAACAAACAAGTAAACGAGTGTAACAAGAGTTTCTTTTTGTATAACAAATAATCATTCATTAAACGTCAACTCCTTGATACTGTTTCTATTAAAACTCGGTCGTTTTATTTATGCTAAGCCTCCCTGTCGAAACGAATTACTTAACTGAGCATCCGTTGGCAGTTAATAGGGATCACGGGTGGGGTCTAATTTGGAATGTAATTAACATTTAAAATCAGAATATCTCCAGTATTGTTTATTAAGTGCACATTGTACAAGTTAATGTTTTTTTTTGGAAACCGTTGGGTAATTTGAACTACCCTGGCCTATGATAACCGGTGAGAAATATTTATCTCCACTAGTGATGATTGAGACGTTTATTATTTTTATAAAAACCAAATCTATATGTTACAAAAAAGCGTAACAACTTTTTAAATTTAAAAATACTTGACTATAATTTACTACGCTTTAAATTGCAAGATTTGTAATTTGTAAAGGTACAGACGGAGTGACATAAGTGACGTGCTTGAGATATCAATCATACAATAAAGTTAATTTGATTCTCTACAGAATTTTCTCATCTGCGCTCAATAGTCATATTGTTATGATTATTATTATTATTAATAATGTGCCCGGATGGTCTAGCGGTACAGCGCTCAAATTTGGAGCTCGGTGGGCATCGGGATTCGAATCCCATCACCGGACCACTAAAATGCGGGCCCACGTTCGGCTTCGTTAAAATGTCCACTGCTGAAAGATGTTTCTCGTAAAACATTCAAAGTAGCAAACATAAAATATTAAAAAAAAATAATAATTTTATTACTGTTATTATTATTATTGCTATCATTGCTATTAAAAGTATTATTATTATTATTAATATTAATATTATAATTATGGCTATTATTACTATTAATATTATTGTTATCATTATTATTATTATTATTACTAATATTAATATTATTACAAAAACTGTTA
>JAKXYG010000974.1:0-21252 GCA_025895645.1 Cardicola forsteri | reverse complement strand
TAAACCAATCAGAGAACAAAACCCACATCCAATAAAATTTACTCAAATTTCGACCAATTAAAAACAACTAAAAATTATATGATGTACAACAATTGCCCATAATATATGTGAGTAATTTTTATTGCTACAAAAAAAAATAAAAAAATATCATTTTGGAAAACGAAAAAAAACAATTAATAATATTAAAATAATAAAATTAAAAAAACTACAAGAATAAATAAAAATTGAAGAAACTCAATTTTTAATATGCAAAATTCTAAATGCAATTAAATTGGTCATATCTTTAGTAGCAAACAATTTTTAAAATATAAAAAAACTATAGATATTTAAAAATTAAACAATGGTTGTTTACTTTTAACAATTATTTTAAAAATGTAACTAAGCAAAAATTGCCAATTTTTGTTAATATATGTTAATAACAATAAAAATGTAAAAGTGATTCAAAATTCAAAAATATTTATTAATAACGTTTTTGTAAAAGAAGTGGTTTGTGTAATTTAAAAGTTTTAAAAGTATAAAATAAGAGGACTTAATAAGGTAAATAAACACATTTTTAAAAACGAAGGTTTGTTTAATACTATATGGCATAATTAATAAGTTACATGTAATTGGCGGCAAGAAGAAAGTCTGAATAACTGCAATAATTAACAGAAATAACATAGTTGTTTGCAAAGTATTTTTGTAAAATAATTTAAAACCGTTTAAATAAAGCAGACAAGTAAACGTTTTTAAAAAAAACACAAACAAATATTTTAAAAAATGTATTACACACATGTTTACTTTTTATACTATTAATGAACAATGTAAACAAATTGCCAATTATTTTTATTTAAATACATGTTGAGCCATTTACTGAAACAAAATTAAATTCAGGCTGTCTATGGTTGGAGTTGGAAGGTTACGTTTTTTAAACAGGAAAAAACCGCATAATTTGATGTTATTGTTTTTACTAAACGTAGTTAATTAACCTTAAACTAAATTTGCTGTTGTTAAAAATACGTTTTAATTATTGTGGAAAAATTGCCATGTTTAGTAATATAAATTGATATTATGTTATGTCATTAAGTTTATCTTCCCCAATCTGTTATGTCTGGGTTATGGTCTAGTTAGAGTTCAAATGAGCTACTTATTATTTAAATACTTTGGTTTGTTAATCCATTAGTCCCAGGGTTTACAACAATAAATCAACACAATTTTAGATCAGAATTAAATTATACAAAATAGACATAAAAATATAGAGGAATGGGCTTGTTTTTTACTTTACTGGCTGTCTGTCAAACAATTGGACTTTATTATGATTTGTCCAATGATTTATTTATTGATTGTAATTTGGTGTCGTTCTGACACATCGCAGATTTACAAATTTGAATTTTTTAGATAATATTGTTTTACTCGGTATAACACCAAAAATAATGTAAAATATGGCAGCACCTTTTGGTAATATTAGTTTTTGTTGCTTTACAAAATAATTATTTAAAGTTAAAATTGTTATGCACAATATTAAACAATTTTTGCTAATTAGAATTAGTAAACAATATACTGATAGTGTTGATTCCTTTACATATCTAACAAGCATTATTACTTTTTTATTTTATTTTACAAATTGTTTTTGTTTTAAAAAAATAAACATGGGACAATAAGGTAACAATTACAGCGAAAATTAACATCAAAGCCTTGTAATTCAAAAAGAACATAAGACAACAAAATGTTTTCATGTATTTGAACATACTGCCAAACGTTTTCTTTAAGCCCAAAAAACATTTATTTTAATTAGATTTTCCTAAATAATTCTTAATCTAGTTTTCTGTGGTTTGCCAACCTTTTGTTTTACCATTTATAATTGCCTATTCCAAAATCGTTCTTGCTGGTTTTTTGGGCGGTAAACGTAGAATTTGACCAAATAACATTAATTAACAACAATTTCGGTTTTTCCGTTTATACCAATGATGCTTTCCAGATATGTAAAGGAATCAATAGTATCAATATTTTCTTTACTAATTTTAATAGGCAAATTATTGTTTGACTTGATGCACAACACTTTTGTCTTTGCACAATTCATCTGTAAGCCAATACGAGAACTGATATCACTGAGTCGTGTTGTTATATTTTGCATTATTTTTGGAGTTTTATTGAGTAGATCAATATTATTTGCAAAATCTAAACTTGTTAATCTGCCTTGGTTTTATTTGATACCATAAGACAAATTATTTATGTATTGAGCCATAATAAAATCAATTACCAGCAGAAACATAAACAGTAACAAAATACATAATTGACGTACTCCCGTGACAAGTTCAAACATAGCAGTATGACCACTTTTGTTTAAACACAACAACTTGAACTTTGGTATAATGAACGCATAATATTTATATATATTAACAGTATTTCGAAAAATTTAACAATTTTCTACAAAGATTCTGGATAGACACTGTCAAAAGCTTTTATAAAATTAATAAAATTGATTGTTGGTAATTGCTAAAATTTTTGACTTTGCTCAATAATGTTACGAAAGGTCAGTATTTGTTTAATACAAATTCTTTTTGTCCAAAAACCTGCTTATTGTTCTTAAAGGTGTCTATCTACCGCATTACTTAAATAATTTAAAATTACTTTGAAAACACCTTACCAGGAACAGACAATAAAGTTATTCCGCGCTAATTATTACAATCACTCAAACTTTTTTTTGGGGAAAAGTAGCAATTACTTCTTGTCACTAATCATTTGAAACTGGTTTATTATGCCATATAACATTAAATAAATAAGCAAGCTAACTTGCTACAACATTACCTCCATGTTTGAGTAAATTTGTAGTTATTTCGTCAAGTCCTTCTGTTTTATTGTTTTTCAACCTTTATATTGCATAAATCACTTTAGTTACAGAAATGTCATTAATGCATATTTCTGGATTTTGAGTTACATACATATCATTATTATTATCAAAATCTGTAACAGTATTTCGCATAGGCTGATTAAGTACTTTTTTAAAATGTGTTATTTATTTAGATAATTGCTCATTATTTGTTAGATGTAAACAATTATCTTTTTTTTGATTGGAGTATCGGTGTTCTTTTTAACTCCCGACAGTTGTTTTACTATTTTATACAGAGTCTTGAAATCATTTTTTGTTGCTGCTTTATTTGTTTCTCTTATCATCAAATATTTTCTAAATAATAGGATTGTTAGATTAATCTTTTTCTAATTTATTTTGAGATTAATTAAATTCCAGAAAACTGATGAATTCATTGTTTCTTTGTAAAGCGACATATTCTACCCAAAACATTTGTTGCACAGTCTGTAATTGTTTTATGAAACAATTTCCATTGATTATCAGACTTCTCTACCCCTTTTAAATTTTAAAATGTATTTATTAAGGAATTGTAAAATTGATTTGAGATATTTGACTGTTTAAGTTTTTTACACGAAAATAAATGTAATTTTATTGTCTTTGATTTTAAACAAAATTTTCTAACAATAAGATTGTGATCAAAACCAACATCTGCACCGCAATATGCACGTACATCTTGCAATGAAATACTCCATTTTGTGCTAATACAAATGTTATCAATTTTGTTTGTTGTTTTTCCATCTAGAAAAACCCACGTTGTCTTGTGTATATTTTTGTGAGCAAAAAAAATGTTGCTAACACTCATTTTACAATGACTGTTTAGCGTCAACAACCTATAACCATTATTATTTGTGTTATCAGCATAGCCATTTGAAAAGTACTCAGATCTGTCTTTGTTCAATTTGTGCAATCACCAATCAATATTTTGATGTCTCGTGTTGACACATCATCCAACGAACTTTGTAATTGATTATAAAAAAATGTTTTGGTTCACCTCAGTAGTTTCAAGAGGGGTATAGACTTGCACAATTGTTATTTTTGCAAATCTGTTGTTGAATCTAGCTAAAATAATACGGTCGCATACAGGTTTCCATCCAATTATAGTTTTAGCAGCATTTTTACTTAACATAATACGAACTTTATTCATATAATATTATTTATGTTCAGAATATAAATTTAATGTATCTTCATTTTTAAAATAACCTTGGCTTTTTTATCGCATTTTGCTAATACCCAAAATATCTAATTTGTACTTTTTTATTTCTTCAAGGACTTGTTTTAACTGTCTAGTACAAAAAAGCGTGCGCACATACCATGTTCCAACACTGTTAAAAAATATGTAACTAAAATAAATGTTTTTACAAAATTAAACTAAATGTTTAGTGAAAAATGTATAGAAATATTGTTATTTTATGTTCGTTTTTAAATATGAGACATTGTTATATTTTTTCCCTCTATTTGTAAGTATATTGCCAATGCTTATTTTTGTAATAATATTATGTATTATACATAAAACAGTAATTATTTTTGTATTAAATTATTTTATGTAAAACTAATTTGTACTATTTTAATGTGTGCTAAGTTAAAAAATTAAAATTAATTTATTATTTGTTTTAATTATTTTGTATTGTTATGTATTCCAGTGTTACAGCAGTATATACAAAACGTTTTTTGTTACAGTTTTTGTTTATAATTAATTTTATAATTACTCTAGGCTATTAGATTTTAATATTGCAAATAATATTAATAAAGTTATTGGAATATTTTCAATCATACAAAATATAAAAGAAAACGTTAATAAAATTTGTTTTAAAGTCCGTTTCCTTAAATTAATTACTATAATTATCTCTTTTTTAGCATTAACATACAAAATATTAATTGTTTAAATTTATATTTTGCTATTATTTGTTTTAAATGTAAATAAAAATTATGTTAAAATTAGAGTTGTAAAGTAAAATTCAAATTTTTGTAGGCTTTCATTTTACAAACTTTATAATGTAATAAACTGATTATTTTTTAAACATTTAAATTTAAGCCTACTTATTAATTTTTTGTAAAATCAATTAGACGTTAATTATTAATACGTTATTTACCGTTAAAAAACGGAAGATGAAATCAGTAACACGTAAAATTAAATTGTAATTAAATAAATGTGTACTGTTAAGTAAACTTTAAAAAAAAAATTAAAACTATAACGAAACATACGTTTTTAAAAAAAAATAAAATACTAATGTTGAAATATATTTTGCAGCATTATTCCCAATGTTTTAAAACATAGTGTGTGTAAATAAAAATTATAAAGAAAGTTTACCATTATTTGCTAAAAAAATAATATAATTGTATGATTAAATGTTTAATATTAAATTTATAATGTAGGTATAGTCACAAATGTTCAATTACCAAATAAAAAAACGTTTACATTGAGCTATAATTTTTATATTTAATATTTCAATGCTAAATTATTAAATTAACTATTTTGATAAAATTTATTTATAAATAATAACTGCTTACAGACGTTTTTTAAATAAAATACATTTAATTAAGTTCAAAAATAACTAAATAAATATATTGTTTTTACATAATGTATTTTATTTAAATATTATTAATTTAATGCTTACTACCTAGTGCTAAAATTCAATTTTTGTATGCATAAAAAAAGTGCTGTACCGCAGCATGCTTACAATGTTTTATAACACGAACTTTTGTACATTTAATTATCAAACTGGCGGAATTAAGTGTTCAGGTTCAGGTTGAATACGCTAGTTGAGTAGGAGTAAAACTCCTTTTGATCCTCGGTTTTGTTTATCAAGTTTATCAGAGGATTAATAACAATGAAAATAAAATTAAAATAACATGGTTGAATATTAGGATACCAGAAATTAAGCAGAGATAAAAGGATAGATCAAATGAATTTGGAAAACTGATAATTGTTATATGCTTTTTTGAAAACAGAAAGTGAGCACGCAGAAATGACGCTGCCAGGCAGATTGTTCCATAGAGTAATCACTTTGTGTAAAAAGTAATGACTTTTCAATCTAGTAAAAAATCTAGGTTTAGATAATTTAAAGCTATGTCTCCTGAGTAAATTTTGGGCTAAAGTAAAAAAGAGGACATAAGATCCGGAATTAAAAAGTTGATAAGTCAGGATAACATCACCCCGGAGACGCCTATCACTTAGAGGAAATAATTTTAGGGATTTTAGCCTTTGAGGATAAAAAAGGTTCTTAAACCCATGAGGCTTTTTAGTGATAGCCCTCTGTACCTTGTCTAATTTAAGTACGTCAGATTTCAGGATGGGAGATGTAACTTGAGCACATTATTTAAGATAAGGTCTGAGGTACAGCATGTAAAGTAGGCGTAAACATTTAGGTGGGATCCTTCCAAGATTTCTTGTAAAAAACTTAATGAGCCTGAAATATTTTGAAGTAGCCAAAGAGTGGTGTTTAGTAAAATTAAGCGGGGAATCAAATATAATTCCTAAATCCTTAATAGATTAGGTCAATTTTATTGGCTGTGAGTTAGGAAGAAAATAAAAAACCGTGCCAGACGGTCGTCCGAAAGTAATGTGCTGACATTTATCCTTATTGAGTAGAAACTGATTCTTTAAAGACTAACTGAAGATATCAGAAATGTCCGCTTGAAGTAATTCTGGGTTAGTCCCCCAGATATTAACGTTGTCTGCACAAAGCAGAATACTGAAGTGAACAGCGGAAGGCCTAAGGCAGACCCTTGAGGAACCCCAGAGGAGATGGGACAAGAGGAGGAGGTATCTGCCCTTACCCGAACCTTAAAAGTACGGTTGGAAAGAAAATCTTCAATCTAGGCTAGAATGGACCCTATTATCCCTACAAACTTGAGTTTTGCAATAAGAAAATTATGGGGAACTTTGTTGAAAGCCTTAGCAAAGTCAAAGTAAATAGCATCAACAGACTGATGCCTCTGAAGCAAGCCAGTGACGCTATTAGAGTAAGTAATAAAATTTGTAAGACACGACCTCTTTGGCATAAAGCCATGTTGAGGGGACTAATAATATTAAGCTTAAAGAGATGGTCCAGTAAATGAGATCTAATAAACCTTTCTATTATTTTACTAGGTGTAGAGAGAATGCTTATGGGCCTATAGCTGTTTGGTAGTGATTTACTCCCAGACTTGTGGATAGGCCTAATAAAAGCAACTTTCTATATGGAGGGTACTTGCCCAGTTTGAACCGAAAGATTAAAAAAATAGGTTAGGGGAGGGGAAAGAATATCCGCATATTCTTTCAAAATCCTAGGGTATATCCCATCAGCACCACAAGACATAGACTTAAAGTGCCTAAGGCAGTCTGAGACTAAGAGCTTAAAGATTGTTAGAGGTGTTATAGGTAGACACTCAGATGTAGGAAGAGACTGAGTAACTCCAGGGGTTTAAAAAACCGAGTTAAAAAGTTTTTTAAACAGATTACAGCTGGCAGGACCTAATAATTCTTTACCTTGTTGATCTTTAAGACGAGGGAAGGAAAGAGTGTCTACCCACTTATTCTTGATAAATTTAAATAAGAGTGCTTTATTAAACTTAGCTTTATTTAGAAGTTTGTGTAATGAGTTTTCTCTGTGCGTTCTAATAAGTCTAGTACATTCATTACGAGTATCTAGGTATTTATAGTGGAAGCAAGATAGCTTAGTAGCTTTCCACAAATAAAAGGCCTTATTCCGCTTGTGAATCATTCTGGATATGGCTTTGGGAAGTCTGGGCTTAGTATGTATAGGAGTTCTGAAAGGAACAAAGAGATTTAACCCTTTACTAATTACCTTGTTGAAGAAGGCATAGGCACCTTCAAGATTATAAGTATATAATTTTTTCCAATTTATGTTTGTCAGAAAGTCCCTAAGTTCCCTGCTATTAGTTTTCCTGAAATCAGATATAGGTTTCAGGTGAAGTTTGCGAGTATTAGAGATAGGGACCGGATAATGTATTACAAAGGTCACTACAAGATGGTCATTTTTTTTAAGAGGGGAAAAGAAGGACATGGAATCGATGTCTACAGAGTCATTTGAGAGTACTAGGTCAAGACATGATGAGTTAGTTCTTATTCTATAACGAGTAGGGGAGAGTACATGCTGTCTGAGGGCATGTACGGCACAAATATCCAGAAAATTAGAGTCAAAAGCATTTACCGGTATCGAAGGATTAGTCCAATTTATAAAGGGACAATTAAAGTCTCCTATCACTACAAAGTGTTTAAACGGCAGGAAGAGGACATGTCGGAGTTCCTTTTCTAGTTTAGTGTTAGAATGATTATTAAGGTTAGGGGGCCGGTACAACAGAGAGAATAGAGTTTTAGTGTTTAAAAAGTAAGTTTTGAAAGGGTAAGTTTACACGTTGTAAAATGACGTATTACTTATAGAGAATATTGTATGTGATATAAAAAATTAAGTTTTAAAGAATTTCATTGGTATCTTGATGGACTAAGATAGAAAATGGATAGCAAAAGTTATAACATACATTAAATAATATTAAGAGAGCTTACCACTACCTAAAAATTAGTATATTTGCATAATTGAATTTTAAAACTTAAATTTATAATGTATGCATATTCACAAATATTCAAATACAAAAGTTAAAAAAAACATGTACATTGACCTATTGTCTATATATTTAATATTTTAATGCTAAATTGTTAACTTAATTTATTTTATCAAATGCATTAATATATTTTAAATGCTTACACACGTTTTATTAAATATATTGTTTTTACATAATGTATTCTTTTTAAATATTATTAATTTAATGCTTACTACCTAGTGCTAAAATTCAATTTTTGTATGCATAGAAAAAGAGTGCTGTACCGCAGCATCTGCAGCATTATTCAAAACATGCTTACAATGTTTTAAAACATTTTGCGTGTAAATGAACATTATTGAGAGGGTTTACTACCACATGCCAAAAAATTATACTTATTATATGATTACATTTTTAAAATAAAAAAAATAAAAAAATAATTTAATTGCAAAATGTATAATGTATGCATATTTACAAACATTTGTTTACTAAATAAATAATATATACATTAGCCTATTGCTTTTATATTTAATATTGCAATGCTAAATTGTTTGCTAAATTTATATTAGCACGTTTATCTATAAATTAATAATGTTTACAATTGTTTACTAAAAAATACATTTAATGCATTTTTATAATAAGAAAACGCATACATACATTTTACATAATGTATTTTATTCAAATATTATTTATGTAATTCTTACTATCTGCTGTTACAATTTAATTATTGCATGCATACAAAAAAGTCGTTGTATGGAAACATTTGCAGCATTATTCAAAAATTGTTTAAATGTTTTAAAACATCCTGCGTATAATTAAAAATAACTGTTGTAAAAAAATTAACATATAAACAAACTTTTGTTGTAAAATATATACAAAACAGAAAAAAGTTAAATCAAAACAATATTTTATTTATGCACGCATACAATTGAGAGTATTTTTAAACATTCGTTTATGAAAGTAAACAACAAAAATTAAAAAAAAACATTTTTGTTTACGTATTGTTTAAATATTTAATAATGTAATGCAATTTATAATGTTTCATTTAATTAATTATTTTAATATGCGTTTATAAATTAAAAACGCCCACAAATATTTTTTTGTAAATTAATAAAAACCAAAAAAATTAAATAATCCAATGTATTACAAATTGTTTTTGTTTAATGTTAATTAAAACCTATTAACGATTATTAAATATTAAATTTATATATTTTACTTTATTTAATAAGTGGTATTATTCGTTTTGTAATATTACAAACGTTTAATTAAAAAATAACTTGATATACTAATTGTTTAATTAGGTTAAATATATTTAATTATTTTATATATTTTTAATACAATTTGTGTTTAATAATTATTTTAATGCATGCGCTAATTGTAATTGTAATTTATTTTTTGTTTATAATATACGATTAAAAATCCGAACTTAGTGTTATTTAAAAGAACAAACACTTATTATTTATTTCCTTACAATAATATTAAAGAAATACAATAAAATATTAATTTATTTTTAAAATGTTTTTCAAATTGCAATGTAAAAGCATAAACATTTCAATGTTTTTTGTGTACCATTAAAAAATAAATACCTTATTTATATTAAAAAAAATATGTTGTATTTATCAAATGTTTAATAGGATTTTAAAACACAGTAACATTAGTTAAAAGTAATTATTATATGCTTTCTTGTCATTAAAAATGCTTACTTTTTTTAGTTAAAAATACAAATACTTAATTAATATTTTGTACTATTTCTAATAATTGTTATAGTAATTTTAAATAATTAAACATAAAATTTTATTTAATAATTTTTAATAACAATTTTTTAAAATTATGTTGTAATAGTTTAAAATTAAATGGAAATTTTAATTAATATTATAATAAGTGTAATAATAATTTATTCATTTTTATATTTAATTTTTAAACTATTATTATAAATTAAAAATGTTAATGTTTAATAAAATACCAAAATTACATTGTTTATAAAAAAAAAATTTTGTTACATTTCGACAAAATTATTATTGATTGTATTTAGATATATTTTGTTTAGATAATCAAAAATGTAAACATAACACAAGTTAAAATATATATATATATATATTGTTGTTAATTACTGTTTAATAATTGTAATAACAATTAAATTTCTTTTGTTTTATTTATAAATAATAAACATATTAAAATTGTAAAAATGTGTAAATTACTTTTTATTAAAAGTTAATTTCTATTAAAGTGTATTATTATTTTAATTACAAGCACGCCAACGCATTTAAGCTATGTAGGTACAAGCATATTAAACCAGTTGGCTTTAAAAATATATATTATTAATAATGTGTTATAATTATTTATAGCTTTAAATATAAGTCAATTATAGTGGTAATATAAATCTTTAACTATAAATGTTTTTAATAATATAAATAAAATTGTTTATATGTAATATGTTATTTTACTTGTTGCTTATTTACCGTTAAAAAGAAATTACACATAATACCAAGTTGTAAGTAATTAAATTGCAATTGTTTTAATTAACAAAAAATGTTTAGTCTAAATAAGTTAAAACTTTAATTAACAGTAAGTTTTATTAAGACACACACTATTTTTTAATTTAAACATTTATTGTTACTGTTATAATATATAATTTGCACTAAAAATAATTATTTTGCAGTTAAAAAACAAAATGCGCAAGTTTTCTAATTTTGTTATTGTAAACAAAAAGCACTATTACCAAAACAGTAAAAATATAATTCTGGTTAACGATTGCAAAAGAGTAATACAAATAAAAAAGATACTGAATTAACAAGGTTATACAAAAATGAAAAAAACTTAATTTTTGTTAAATAAAATGTACAATTTTAATTAAACAATATATAATATTGTTAAATGTGGTTCTAAAGTCGGTTATAATACTTGTTTATTTAATTGTACACAACAGGTATAAATTAAATTTGCGAATAAGCGTTAATATATTTGCTTTAAATTAAAAAATATAACATTTTTAAATTTGCAAATTCAAAATGTTGCATTTTGAAAAACTGCATAAATGGGTGTTTGCAAAAATTAAAAAAAATTGGTTTATTTATTTTGTGCATACATATTATCCTAAATTACCTTACGATACAAAAACATTTTCGGATTCGAATCCTTTTTGTAATAATAGTGCTAATTATTATTAAAGATATTAAATAAAAATATTAATAACCATTTTGTTTACATAAATTATAATTTTATAAGTAATATATTTATTATTTTTTGTATTACATTATTTTTTTAAATAACAAAGTGATAACCATGCTAATTTACGTGTGTTAAAATAATTAAAATGTTTTTAACTTGTGAAAAAATGATTATGTTTACAAATAATAAAATAAACATTAAATTAATTAAAGTTTACTAACATAACATAAAAAAAAGTAAATTTAACAAAATTTAGAAACAAAATTAATGATTCTTTAGCTGTACAGCACTCAACTTGTACCTGGATAGTTATACGATTAAATTTCATTAGCGTTATTGAATATTGGACCTTGTTCAGTTTTGTTAAAACAATAAATATTATAAGATGGTTTTTATAAAACATTTAAATTAAAAAATATATTAAAAAATAAAAAATAAAATTTTTTATTTAAAACAGAATTTAAAATTCAATATATATTTCGTATTTTGTATTATAATGTTTAAATGTTTTGTAAAAAAAATAATTTATATTTTATTATGACAACGTACATTTATAAAAATATTTATTTTATTTATTATATTTTATTTAGTATTAAAATAATGTATTTTATGACAATTTTTTAGAATTGTTTTTCAATAAAGTTTTTTTTAAAACCATTATAAATATACGTTAATACTTTATATAGTAAAAACCTATTGTTTAATTAAACAATTTTGTTTGTTTATTGTCATTTATTATTACTTGGTAGAAACAATAAGTAAAGTAATTAAAAACATTTTAGTTACACTATTTTTGTTTTATATTTTATTAAAAAATATTAAATAATATAATTTTTAGCGTATTTAAAATTTGTTAACAAACCCTTTAAAATACAAAAATAACATTTAATTCCGAGATGTTGAGAATTAAATGTACAACAATACGATTTTTACCTAATCTAATTTAGTTTAATAAGTTAATCAAAATTTAGCGTAATTAAATTTAAATTAATATAATAATTTAAACAAAATTACTCAAAAAAAAAACATTAAAATCTTTAAAATATCAACATTGAGACTACTTATTAAATCATGTATTTTTGATTTTATCAATTTATTTTAAACAAGGGATTTTATCTAATTATTTATATTAAATTGTTAGAAACAAATTAAAAACATTTTTTAATTAAAACTAGTAAATGTTGTACAAATACAATAAAAAAAACAGTGTAATTATTTACTATCAATTGCTAAAAACATTAAAAAGTATATAAAACCATTTAATATAAGCAAACTCAAAAATTAACCAATTTATATAGATACCAGATTTAATACCAGATTTGCAAATGTAAAAAAAATTACAAGTTTATGCCTATGCTGCGTTTGGCACTAATAATTGCAAAATATGTTTTACAATTAGTTTAAAAATGTGATAAATATTGTCGCAAAAAAAGACATTGAGATATTAATTGGTAATTTTAACTAAAAGTTAAACAAACATGCAGTTTAATATTTCTTAAATGTTAGACCACGTGACTATCCTGATAGCATAAGTTATTATAGTTATAGGTTTTTGACATTTATTGTACAATAACGTGGATATTTTACAACGTCATAACAACAAACCAGATATATTATATTTGTATTAACAATAAAAATATTTATTACAACATATTTGTAGACATTACAGTGTAAATGTAAGTTGTGCTCACAATTTTGCTGAAATATTTTTTTAAAATTAAAGCATAGAAACTGCAAAAAGTACGTTTATTTTTACATACCAAAATTAAACAGTTAAACAATTGCAAACTAATTTCACCATTATTTAATTGTTTATTTAAATATTTAAACAAATATTTAATAAAAACATAATATTGCTTTAATAGCAGTTTCAAACTATGGAACATTTGATAAGCATATTGTACGCTAATAAAGCCATGTATTAAATAATGCTATGCTAATATTAGTAATATATTATTTAATATAACTTTAAAATTACATTATACATCACGTTTTGTATAGCAATAAAGAATAATATTTTTATTTATTAAAACTTAAAAACAAACATATTATTTTGTAATAATAATAATAATAATAATTTTATTTAAACTGCATGTTTACCGTATTGACTATATTTACATTTATTATTACATTTTAGTTCATTTTGTTTTCATTATTTATACTACTACTTATTAAATAAATTTGTTGTTTATTATTATTAGTATTATTATTAATAATAAAATAATTTTAACGCTCAATGTAGATTTATTAAGATACTTAAATAAAAATTAATAAAAATAATTATAATAAACGCATGGAACATTTATGTAAACATATATTAACTAATGCTTTGCTATGACTTGTTATATATTATTTATTAATATTTTATTATTAAAATGTATTATAATAAGAATAATATACAACATTATTGTTATATCAATAAATTATAAAATACTTGTTTATTAAAACCTAAACACTAACAGAAAATCTGCTTTAAAAACTTGAATAGAAAAGCAACAAACTACAAACTTTATAATATAAACAATTTAACCAATATTTACTATCTGTTATAATTGTAATTTTAAATTGTAATAATTAAGTGTATTAATATAAATATTAATACGTAATTGTTTATAATTTTAATAAAATTATTTATAAATAATACGTTATTTTGTATAGTGTTTATTTACGTGTTAAAACAACCAAACATGAAATAATAGGACATACACCGACGTAGTAAATAATAAATTGTGTACTTTATAATACGCAAAATTTTTATTGCAAATAACATGTAGATTTTACTAACAACACATTTTTAATTTTAAAAAATATTTTACAAAAGTATTTAAAAGAAGGTTTCAAATTGAAAGCATTGTATATGCACATGGAATCAATATTATATTTTACCATTATTTGTTCATAACATAATAATATTATTTGACTAATTTTTTATTATAAAAAAGTAACAAAATGGACTATTATATTATGCAAAATATTTAAACTGAACGTATTTTGCATACATTCAGTTATAACATTAAACAAAAAACAATGTTTAGAAAGCATTTATATTTTTGTATTATTTTAATATTACATATATTTATAAAAATAAAAGTCTATAAATTAAATGTTTACATTCATTTAAAAAAAAAACACATACGTGCTTATTACACATTGTATGTATTTAACTAAATAATTTCGCGTAATGTATTTTACATTAAATAATGATTAGTGTCATTTGATTGGTAAAATTACAAGCATAAATTTATACTTTATATTTAATAATAAATAACAATAAATATAACTACATTAGTTATTTAGTTATATTAAAAGTGTTTAATTATTTTTTATATTTTGTGACCAAATTGTGTTCAATAACTATATTGACGCATACACTAAATGCTATAAAAATTTTTTTTTTTAAAGATTTAAAATAAGAAATCTAACTTGATGTTTAAAATGCACAAACATTTAATTAAGTTTTAATACTGAAAATAAAGAAAAATATTTTTTAAATTATTTTTTATAAAATGTGTTGTGAAAGTTTAAATTTGCGATAATTGTACTGCATCATAAATAAGTAAATATTTCCTACTACAAAATTTATATATTTTTATATTTGTATTTAATAAGTAATATAATATATGTAATAAAATTAATTAAAATGCATTATTTTATGTATGTTTTTAATTACATATATTTAACCTTTTTTAAAGCATAAATATTAATTTTTTTGTTGATACACGGTTATTATCATTGTTAATTATTATATTTACCATATTTATATTCAAATGTAAAACTATTTAAATTATATTATTATGTATTTGCTGTTTTTGTTACAATAGAAAACAATCTATTCGCATTTTTAAATAAAAAATTGTATTTTTGTCTTTAAAATACATTATTTAACATTTTAAAAATAAATAAAAAATTTTGCATTTTATGAAACTTGTTTGGTATATAAAAGTTGTTTTTTTAAATTTACTATAATAAAAACAATGATTGATTACAATATTTAAACAGAAATTATTTCACAATAAAAAATTTAAATTGTTTTAATTCTTAAAATATTTATTAAATTAATTATTAAAAAAATTATACTTTTTAGATTATTATTTCTTTGAAAACACATGCCTCGTATAAACAGAGAATTTTGCACCAAACTTTTGATTGGTCAAATGAAATCAAGTTAATAATAATTTAGGATAAATAATATTGTTTGATTATTATTGGTACAATAAAAACATATCTAATTTAATGAATAAGGTAAATGTAGCCAGTTTAAAAATTTTGGAAAATTTGATGGTAATTTTGTCTAGTATAATCTATCAATTTACATAGGATTACGCTAAAATATTATTAACTATTAAAATAAAATAAAGTCAAATTTTATGTTAAAAACGGACTGCTGTCTAGCAAATCTTAAAAATTTGTAAAATAAACGTGTTTAGTGTGAAAAAAATGTTTGTGAATAAAACATCTAACCAAGTATACATAAATGAACTAATGAATCTACAAGCGAAAAGTATGTTTATTTTATTATTATAAAATTAAACAGAAATTGAATAATGAAATTAAAACAAATAAAAAAAGAAAATTTAGAAACATTTCATACTGGATTTTTAAAATTTTATAAAACTGCCAACAAAAAATATTTTATTTGGGATATTTTCTGTTCTATATAGCTGTATACAAATATTCAGATTAATGAAGTTTACCAAAATGTAAGAAATTTATTTTGAATAATTTTTAAATTAATGGAATTAAAAATGTGTGTGCTATTATTTACGGATTTTGCACTCAAAATTCCAAAATCAATTGGAGTGTGTATTTTGTTATAGATTGCAATATATTTGCAAAATAAGTTGCTTTCGTGTGGTATCTACATAAATAATGTGTTATCAAGTGTTTGGAGTTACAAAAAGGATTTCGTACAATGGAAATCTAAAACAGTAAAAAATTATAATTATTGTAGTTGTAATTTTAGCAAGATGTTTCAATAGATTTAAAACATTTTCAAAATAATGCTTTGGTGTATGTTAATAAAATGGCAATGTGCTATTAAATATAACTTACATTTTACTATATGTTTGACTTATTTATTCTGTAAAAACCTTCTTATTCAAAACACAGACTTTTGTACATTTAATAAACAAGCTGCCGGAATTAAGTGTTATTAATTTTATGTTTGGTTTTTTAAAGGGTAAGTTTATAAGTAGTAAAATGACGTATTACTTATAGAAAATATTGTATGTGTTATAAAAAATTAAGTTTTGAAGAATTTCATTGGTATATTGATAGACTAAGATAGGAAATGGATAGCAAAAGTTATAAAATACATTAAGTATTATTAAGAAGACTTACCACCACCTTCTAAAAATTAGTATATTTGCGTAATTGAATTTTTAAAATTAAATTTATAGTGTATGCATATTCACAAATAGTTAAATACAAATTTAAAAAACATGTATATTGACCTATTGTCTATATATTTAATATTTTAATGCTAAATTGTTAACTTAACTTATTTTATAAAATTTATTTTAAATTTTAAATGTCACAAACGTTTTATTAAACAAATTGTTTTTATATAATGTATTTTATTTAAATATTATTAATTTAATGCTTACTACCTAGTGGTAAAATTGGATTTTTGTATGCATAGAAAACGAGTGTTGTTTGGCAGCATCTGCTGCATTATTCAAAACATGCTTACAATGTTTTAAAACATTTTGTGTGTAAATAAAAATTATTGAGAGGATTTAGTACCACTTGCCAAAAAATTACACTTATTATATGATTAAATGTTTTAAAATTTAAAAATTAATTAACTTAATTGCAAAATGTATAATGTATGCATATGTACACACATTTGTTTACTAAATAAATAATATTTACATTAACCCATTATTTTTATATTTAATATTGCAATTCTAAATTGTTCGCTAAACTTATTTTAAGTTTTTTTATAAATTATAAATGCCTACAAACGTTTTATATAGAAACGTTATTATATAGAAACTTAATAAATACTATTTTCACATAATGTATGTTGTTTACAAATTATTAATTTAATCTTTATTAACGGCTGCTAACATTTAATTTTTGTTTGCATACAATGAAATTGCTGTATCGCATTATCTGTAGCATTATTTAAAACATGTTTAAATAATCCAAAACATCGTGCGTGTAAATAAGAATTATTAAAAGGGCTTACCACCATCTTCTAAAAATTAGTATATTTGCATAAATAAATTTTTAAAATTAAATTTATAATGTATGCACATTCACAAATATTTAAATACAAAATTAAAAAAAACATGTACATTGACCTATTGTCTATACATTTAATATTAACTTAATTTATTTTATAAAATTTATTTATAAATTTTAAATGCCTTCAAACGATTTATTAAATAAATTGTTCTTATATAACGTATTTTATTTAAATATTATTAATTTAATGCTTACTACCTAGTGCTAAAATTTAATTTTTGTATGCATAGAAAAAGAGTGCTGTACCGCAGCATCTGCAGCATTATTCGAAACATGCTTACAATGTTTTAAAACATTCTGCGTGTAAATAAAAATTATTGAGAGGGCTTACTACCATTTGCCAAAAAATTATACTTGTTATATGATTAAATTTTTAAAATTAAAAAAATTAAAAAATTAATTAATTTAATTGTTAAATGTATAATGTATGCGTATGTACAAACATTTGTTTACTAAATAAATAATATTTAGATTAACTTATTATTTTTATATTTAATATTGCAATGCTAAATTGTTTACTAAACTTATTTGTTTACAATCGTTTACTAAAAAAACATTTAATGCATTTTTATTATAAAAAACGCATACAGACTTTTTTACATAATGTATTTTATTCAAATATTATTAATGTTGTTCTTACTATCTGCTGTTACAATTTAATTATTGCATGCATACAAAAAAGTCGCGGTATGGCAGCATATGCAGCATTATTCAAAAATTGTTTAAATATTTTAAAACGTTTTGCGTGTAATTAAAAATATTAGATAACTGTTGTGAATAAATTAACATATAAACAAACATTTGTTATGAAATATATACAAAACAGAAAAAATTAAATAAAAAAAATATTTTATTTATGCACGCATTTAATTGAAAGTATTTTTAAACATTTGTTTATAAAAGTAAACAAAAAACATATAAAAAAAAGTTCTTTACATATTGTTCAAATATTTAATATTTTAATGCAATTTATAATGTTTTATTTAATTAATTATTTTAATATGCGTTTATAAATTAAAAACGCTTACAAATATTTTTTTGTAAATTAATAAAAACAAAAAAATTTAAATGATTAAATGTATTACAAATTATTTTTGTTTAATGTTAATTAAAAACCTGTTAGCGATCATTAAATATTAAATTAATATATTTTTCATTAATTAATAAGTGGTATTATCCGTGTTGTACAATTACAAACCCTTAATTAAAAAATAACTGTATATATTAATTGTTTAAATAGGTTAAATATATTTAATTGTTTTATATATTTTTAATACAATTTGTGTTTAATAATTATTTTAATGCATGCGGTAATTGTAATTGTAATTTATTATTGTTTAAAATATACGATTACAAATTTAAGTTAGCGTTATTTAAAAGTACAAACACTTATTATTTATTTCCTTACAATAATATTAAAAAATACAATAAAATTTTAATTTATTTTTAAAATGTTTTTAAATTGTATTGTAAAAGCGTAAACATTTACAATGTTTTTTGTGTACCATCAGAAAATAAATACCTTATTTATATTAAAAAGAATATGTTGTATTTATCAAATGTTTAATAGGATTTTAAAACACAATAAAATTAGTTAAAAGTGATTATTATATGCTTTTTTGTAATTAAAAATGCTTAATTTTTGTTGTTAAAAATAAAATACTTAATTAATATTTTATATTATTTTTAATAATTGTTATAGTAATTTTAAATAATTAAACATAATATTTTATATAATTATTTTTAATAACAATTAATGTAAATTATGTTGTAATAGTTTAAAATTAAATGAAAATTTTAATTACTATCATAATAAATGTAATAATAATTTATTAATTTTTATATTCACTTTTTAAACTATTATTATAAATTGAAAATGTTAACGTTTAATAAAATACAAAAATTACATTGTTTATAAAAAAAACATTATGTTATATTTTGACAAAATTATTATTAATTGTATTTAGATATATTTTGTTTAGATAATCAAAAATGTAAACAAAACACAAGCTAAAATAAAAAAATATATATTGTTGTTAATTACTGTTTAATAATTGTAATAACAATAAAATTCCTTTTGCTTTATTTATAAATAATAAACATATTTAAATTTTAAAAATGTATAAATTATTTTGTATTTAAATTTAATTTTTATAAAAGTGGATTATTGTTTTAACTACAAGCACGCCAAAGCATTTTAGCTATGTAGTTACAAGCACATTAAACCAGTTGGCTTTAAAAATATATATTATTAATAATGTGTTATAATTATTTACAAGTTTAAATATAAATCAATTATAGTGGTAATATAAATCTTTAACTATAAATGTTTTTAATAATATAAATAAAATTGTTTATATGTAATACGTTATTTTACTTGTTCTTTATTTACCGTTTAAAAAGAAAAAAAATGCACATAATACCAAGTTGTAAATAATTGAATTGCAATTGTTTCAATTAACAGCAAATGTTTAGTCTAAATAAATTAAAACTATAATTAACGGTAAGCTTTATTAAGAAACACACTACTAATTTTATAGTGTAATTTGCAGGAGCGTTCGACATATTTTTTACATTGTAAAGCATTGTGCATGTTAATATAAAACATCAAACTAGTTTAAAACTATAAAAACATGTGCTTTACATTGTTTTACAAATAATAATATATTTAATTAAAATAAATTTTACATTTTTTGTTTAATAATTGTATACTTATATATAATTAATTTTGTTAACCAACTCTTTAAAATACAAAAATAACATTTAATTCCGAGATGTTGAGAATTAAATGTACATAAATAAATACGATTTTTACCTAATCTAATTTAATTTAATTAGTTAATCAACATTTAGCAAAATTAAATTAAAATTAATATAATAATTTAGACAAAATAACTTAAAAAAACATTAAAATGTTTAAAATATCAACATTGAGTCTACTTATTAAATTGTGTATTGTTTATTTTACCAATTTATTTTAATTATTTATATTAAATTGTCAAAAACAAATTAAAAAAAATTAATTAAAATTAGTAATTTTCATATTAATTAATTTAATAAATATATTAAAAATTAAAACAATTTAAATTTATTTGCAAAATAATTAAAATGTGAAGATTGCAGACAGTCATGGTTTTTATTATTGTACATAAAAACATGCTTTTTTTGCAAAATAAGTATTGTACAATGCAAAATTATTTTATGTTTTGCACGTTACTTAATAAGTATATTGTTTTAAAATTTTGTGCAAATACAATAAAAAACACTGTAATTATTGACTATCAATTGCTAAAAACATTAAAAAGTTGTTTTAATTAACAAAAATTGTTTAGTCTAAATAAATTAAAACTATAATTAACGGTAAGTTTTATTAAGAAACACACGATTAATTTTATAGTGTAATTTGCTAAAGCGTTCGACATATTTTAAAAGTGTACATTTTAGCA
>JAKXYG010000610.1:210000-222500 GCA_025895645.1 Cardicola forsteri | reverse complement strand
ATAATAATAATAATGATAATAATAATAATAATAATAATAATAGTAATAACTAATAACAATAATAATAATAATGATAATAATAATAATAATAAACATATTTGACTACTTAAATGCCAACATTTTCCACCTACAAGCACTTTTTAAATCATCATAAATAATCGATTTTTTCGGTTAAAAAAATCAAATATTTCAATGTGTGAGTTGTGTTCATATATTAATCCCAAAAAATGCAACGTGTCGAAATTGTAAAAAAACTCTCGTCTTGTTTTCTGTCTATTAATTGACAGCGTCTACAGACTATTTAATTTATTCAATAATAAATTAATATATAGACAATTTACTCCCTTTCTAAATCCAATTAGCCGATTTTTTCTTAAAAAAAGTGACAGATTCTTTATTCCGTTTTGAAATAATAATAATAATAATTGGATTATTACGGATATTTAAATATAAGTAGTGATAGTAGAATTGTTATTAATATTGACATTTTTGTAAGTCTGACAATCTAACTGTTACTTTAAATATTTTACGGCAAACATCATTTAGCAATAGAAGCCAAAGGTGAGCCCACATTTAGTGCCGACGTTAGTGGAGGGGATCAAACCCATGTCCACCCACGTTCAAATCGAGTGTTGTTCAGTTAGACCGACCCGAGTTAAATACTTTAAAAGTACATTTGGTATCATAGAATAATGCCATTAACTGTGCAATGACACACAATGCATTCCAGACTTAACCGAGTGCGCAGTGGAATTCTACTAAATAATGCAAAATACGTAGACTGAATTGTCACCTTTCTATTATTGAACTATTGACTCCATCAACTTTTTGTGACGAGGTGACTACAATGAGTCCGCTGCTCGAACAAATCGATTTTTTTGTCAATCAAACAGAATACAAAAATAAAATTATATTCAAAAAAAGCTGAAAGTCATTGAAAAAAATGGATTTAGGTGTTGCGGTTATATGAATGAATGACAATCAGAGGACGACCAAAATAAACCAACACAATTATTAGAATAATAAAAAATGAAGTAAATAAAATGATGTAGTAGTTATTCCTTCTACTGTCAAAAAACGGAATATTTGTGTGTTAAACAAAAAACAATGAGTGAAGTTTCTAATGAGACACAAAACACAAATTTGGTTTTACGCGTATTGCTCAAGGCAATTGTAGTGAAACGTAAAAGAAACTGACGTCAATCCAACAAAAGACGGTTAGATTGCGTCGAGGCTGACGCTGTGAACAAAACCAAATGGAGAATGCCAACCAAAAACAAAGGTGTTATTAAGATGTGCACAAGTTAAATGATATCTTATGGTGTACGTATACCATATGTAGCCGTTTGGGCTAAGGAAGATAACCTTGACAAAACATCAGACGGTCTCGTCAAACTTTGCAAACAGTGACGACGTTACAAGGATGCCCTTTACTAGCCAATACATTGTGTTATTCCTCTGCTGTTAATCCAGTTATCACAGCCATCAAAGTCGATCGTTTAATCTTTCGTCAAATGACGACGTCACCGACCAAAATGAATGAAATGAAGCCCGGCTATATCGCTGACCATTCGGTTCCTACTGTGTATTAAACGCAATAAAACGTCACGCAAAATAGCGATTTGATGGGGAAAAAAACCGCGCCATTTCTTATCAAATTCTCAAGACAACAAAAATCAAACATTTTTTAAATAACCACTTTTCTTTTGTATCAACTAATTATTATGCAAAATATTATCTAATCAACTCTAGATTATTCCAAAAAAGGCTTTTTTTGAGATAAATGCAACGTTTTATTTTATGGCCAAGTTCGAAAAAAATGACGATAAAAATGTTTTAAAAAAAGAAATAAATGTTTTAATTTGAATTTTATACTTTTATTGCCACGCATTTACTCTTTTTTTCAACCATAAATGTTGAGCCCGTTTGGATGTCAAAAATAAATATTATTTATTAAAATGTTTATTTTGTAATAATAATAATAGTAATAATAATAATAATAATATAATAATAATAATAATAATAATAATAATAATAATAATAGTAATAGTAATTATAATAATAATAATAATAATAGTAGTAGTAGTAGTAGTAGTAGTAATAAAGATGAAAATAATAATAATAAATAAAAAGATAAATTGGAATGGTATCTTACTTTACTTCTTTTTCCAATAATAAATTGACCTTAAAATGCATTATTATTATTATTATTAAATGCCAACTAGATTATTGAGTTATCCTTTTGCACCTGTTTGTATATATATATATATATATATATATATATATATATATATATATATATATATATATATATATATATGTGTGTGTGTGTGTGTGTGTGATAGAGATAGAGAGGAAATATGTATAGGTGTAATGTAGTTTGTTACCTTAATTAAATAAATCATCTCTGGTGATAATACTGACAGTGATTAATTTCGTTTAAATTAACGGTTTGATTACCTGTTAAAAACATCATTCAGTTACAAGTGAAATTATGAAATGCTAATAATCGTGACGATTTAGATAATGCTTATCAAATTTCAATTTCCAGTGATGACAATATTCCTAACTGTCATCTCCACGTGGTACACATGTTGGACGAGATGCACCTCAATGAACACAACACGGCGGACAGGTGCAAGCAAGCATAATATAACCGGAACACTTGAAAAAAATTGCCAAGTCTAGATGATGTTGTCCAGCAGCATTTTTTTTAAATCTTGGTTAAATGTCACCATAATTCAACAGTATTCAAGCATTTTGGCTACAAGCCAACTTTCTAAATAAATAATTTTTTTTTTTTTAAGAAAATCTAAATTGGGTGGGAAATGTAGTAAGAAATTCGCTACCGTCAGACAACAAAAAGAAATATACTTTTAAGCAAGGTTGTGTTCATAAAAGGTCATGAGTCATAAACATTCGAACGAGTGTGCGTGGATGTAAAAATGCCCATTTCACTATCTCTCTATATAATGGTGTGTCTAGCTATCTATACATTTGCATTACTAATTAATTTATTTAAATATGATTAAAAATCAATAATTGGCTGTTAGCGCAGATGTTACTGTTGGCCAACTGATGGATAGCTAGACATGTTAATATCTACAAACCTGTGAAACCTAATCGATGTGATATAATAGGAGGACAAATTTGTGGAAGCTGGCTGTTGTACAAACTTATTTTGAAATAAAGCTGACATTTTTACTTTCATACTAAATAAACAAATACAAGTAGGATGTTTTTTGTACAGTGTTTGTTTGTTAAAAATGTCCTTTTTATTCAATTTATTTTGAGTCTTTTTTATTGATAGTTGGAGCAACAGCCATAAATGTTATTAATAAACCATATGATCAAATATGTGTACAAAAATGGTGTAAAATTGAGCCAATAGAATTATTGTAATTATTAGCCAATCAAATAAATTTAATAAATACGACTTACAATATGTTTAAATGTTACTTTGAAATTATAGCTTTAACTGCTTTTTCAGTGTTTTAAAAATGATTTAAATTCCTTGGCTTAATACAAAATAATATAGAAGGTTTTGCACATGTTCATTGTGTAGTGAATGTATTTGGTTACACGTGTGTACTGTCCACATTCCATTTAATTTGAAAAAATCAATAAATTATTCCAAAATCTCTGTGGCTTACATGTATATATTTATAAAATGAAGCAATTATCAAGCGTCATTTTGTTTAAATTTAAATTCGTTGGTAAAAATTGATAGTTTGTTATGAAAAAACATGAAATAATTTTTAAGTACCTTGAGGTTTGGTCTTAAATCCATAATGGCGATTTAAAAAATGACCAATTTTCAATTCTTTAAAAATATCGAAAAATCAAGTTGCAATTTTTTTATTGGCCCTCGCTGTTAAAATTTTTAGTCAAAATCTGTTAAATTAAGATATGTTTACCAACCAATACACTTAAAATTTGTACATTTTTCAACACTGAATTTGTCTACTTAAACGTTTTTTTTACTATGTACAAACTCTTCAAAACCAATTATAATTTAAAAATTCCTTTCCACTAATTTATAAATAACTACTTATAGTCTAAAAATGTGTAAAATTTGTAGAAACTAATTATTTTTCTAACTAACAAGTGCACAATGAGTATTAATACAATTAGGTCTAATTTTGTCATAAATGGTTGTCAATAGATTTGGAAAAAGAGATTGTAAAAAATCAACTTTAATTCATTTCAAAATAATTGTTAAAATTAAGGTTTTGATTTTTAGGTGCTGGCCAACACTCAGGTTACTTAAAAAGTATCTCAAGATATCTATCAATTATATATATCCGATTAAAGTTGTAAATCCACCAAACGGTGTCAACTCCAAAGTCACCACCCCACCCCCCAATAAAGATCATCTCAACAATTCCTATAAACAAAAAACGGTCTTGTAGCCACAAAACTTCATTTATTTCCCCCCACCCACCAGTTTAATTGGCATCCGATAACCTCTTCGTATAGGAATTTAGGATGTTATGCGAAATTGTGGTGTTTTTGTTATTGTTCAAACAATTTTAATTAAAATACTGAAGAGTTTAAAAAATGTTTAAGGTAATTATTTTATTTAATTTTAAAAACATGGTGTTATATTTTCAATTACATTTTAAAAAAGTGTAAGCATCTAAACACCATAAGTACATAAAGTGTAAAAACCCTCAAATAATCATCATATAAACCACAAAATTATTGTCTGCATTATATATGTATATACGTCTGTAAAACGTTTTAATCAATTTTTGTATCAATTTTTTATCACTAATTCTCATCATCTATTATACTAATTTACTGTCTATTTTGGTTCCTTATAGACTATTTTTTATTAATTTTTAAAAGATTTTATTCTTCTGTCTCCTTTTCGCTTAAAACATGTTGCACTTATAAAAATAAAAAATTAATAAAAATATATCTACTCAAAAAATAAAGAATATAAGTTTTCAAATACAATGGCTTTCTTACATATAGGATCATGAATAGTGAAATAAAACAAAACGTTTTATATTGTAACAGCTATAAACTCATCTAATCCACAATTTAAAAAACAATTCAAGTTTAAAATATTGGTAATGTTTCAATACTGTTCTAAAATAATAAAATATTTGTGTAATTTATTACATACAAAGAGATTTAGACTTCCAAATAAATCATTTTTTTGTCATAAAGCAATTTGATTTGTATTATTACTTGACAAACAAACAAACACTGTTATTTTTTAGGTTTATTATTTTTTGTTACAAATACATAATCCAAAACAGACGTCTATAATACGTTATTTATTTAACGTAATAATGTCAATAATATCATTTTACAAAGTAGTAGAATTAAGTAATACTGAAGATACTAAGCAACAAGTATTAGGTTTAATTCTCAAATAAAAATTTTAATCAAAATTAATTTGTTTATTACCAAGTCTCATTTAAAAAAAAAGAAAGTTTGAGTGCAAAATTAGCAATCTGGTCTTTGTAAAAAATAGTGCTAAAAAAACAAAGTATTATTTTATTTAACTATAGAATAAAAAGAAAAGCACAATTCTGATACATTTCAATAAAATTACAATCATTAATAAACAAAAACCTCAAAGACAGAAATTTAATGTATAATCATATAAATTAACCTTGTTTTTAAAATTATATATAAAATTTTCTTTCAAGCCAATTCGAATTCACTATTAAAGTACAAGATTTGAAATTATTGAAAAATTGTAAGAAAATAACAACAATTTATATGAATGCACTTCAATTTACACCATTTGTTTACAGCAATAACAACTTCAATGCAGTTTATATTAAAATAATATTTGTAAAAATATATACGGTTAAAAAAGTAACTACTAAAACAACACAAATTAGAAATGACAACTAATTAATAATTAATTAACTTTTAAATCATAATCTCACATAAAAATATAATTTAATTGTTTGTCAAAAATGTTAAACTAAAATATAATAATATTGAACACATTTTAAACATAATTAACAAAATAACTGTTTTCATTTCCAAAATAAAATTTTTTTAAATGTTTTCATCATAAAACTAAAATTTAATTAAATTATAACTTTCAAAATAATTTGCTTAATTAGTAAGTACATAATTTGCAATTTAATTTATTTTTAGTTATTATTATATTACTACTTACTCTATTTAATTACAATAAATTACACCTTTATTTCTACAATACATTATAATTGCGTTGCAATGTGCTTAAAATTTAAATATATATATATACTAAATAAATATTTTAAGTGTTCTGTTGCAGTTTAAAAAAGTAAAACATAATACTAATAACCGAATTTTTGTAAATAAAATTAAAAATTGTTTAAAAACATTTGTGCATATCGTTTAAATTAAATTAACTTACTAAATATTTAATTTTTTATATGTTTTAACAAACTTTTTTAAAACAAATAAATAATGCATTATTTAAATTAAAGTTAATACTAAAACTTACATTCATCTGTTTCATTCAAGTCCAATGAATCCAGTACAATATTTGAAAACTCTTCATTCACTTTTAATGCTTTTTGACCTAACACAGCAACTAATCCTAATTTGTTTAAAAAATTAACACATTTAATCAATTAAAAATTTTATTTCATAATAAATTGCACTTAAAAGTAGTAGTTCAGTAAAATTTATACCATTTTTGTGTAAAATAATCATGCTAATTATGTAGTAAAATTAATCTCATCTTTCATTTTATTTTGTATTGCCAAACAACATGTAATTTACACTTTAATTATTTATAAAAAAAATTTACGTACAAAAACAAATTACTAAGATCCCACTTATCATATATATATGTATATGTATATACATATATATATATATATAAGTTTTATTGCATTAATTATTGGCATATAAAAAAATTATTTTTGCTTAATAAATATTTATAACTTATTTCAAAAATAACAAAATTTTATAAGTGGACAAACCAAATAACAACAGAATAACGTGTAATGAATATATTCTATTTATTTTAAATAATTAATTGTTTAAATATATATAAAATTACAAACACGTTTTCTACAATAATAATTAAACATTTTATTACACAAATCAAATACTAAATATTTCTATACATGCATTCAACTTATTTATACAATAGCAATACTTATAATCTAAAATGTTATTTACCATCATACAAAAACTTTGATAATTTATCGCGATTTGAATTTTCATCAACGCGTCCAATTACAATTAGAACAAAATGAGAATCCATTCTCAGCTAAAAACCAAAGGCAGCAACCCCAAAACGGTTTAAGCAAAAATATTTACTACGACCTCACTTACTTGTAGAATTAGATTAGTAAAACAAAATATTTATTAAAATTTAAATTAAACAATAAAAATTAATTAATGTAAATTAATTAAAATTAATTAAATAAAACATAATTAATTTTACTTTATTATTTAAAAAGTAGTATGTAGTTAAATTACATGAATGCTATAATTTTTTAAAATAATACATATTGCGGTTTGATATATGAGTTGCAACAAACTATTTTTAATTTTTGGTTTTAGATGCTAAAATGTCGGAAGTTGGAAAATAGGAACTGTAGTGAGAGTAATAAATAAAATACGAAGTGCATAACTTTAAAGAATTCCAAAATTTTACTACAATTTTTTAAACCTTAAAATATATTTTAAATAGTGGAACAAAAATAACCCAAGAATTAAAAATTACCCCTACATTTTTTATAAATGTTACTAATAAAATACCTTTATTGCCAATAATTACAACGCTATTGATAATAACCAATGGTTTCTTAAAAGTAATATGTTTTTATTCACAAAAATTTAATAGAAGCGCATTTTAACACACCAGTCATAAATGCTGTTGACATTCTACTTTAGGAGTTTAGGATTAGTGCCCAGATTTTTACATAATTAACGCTAAGCAAAATGGTTAAATAAATTAGTAATAAAATTTTATTTGTATAATGAATAATAATAAACCTAGTACCGACCTTTGGGGAAACCCTAAAGTAATCTCGTAATAATGTACTATATATTAAACAAACGTTTAACTTCGATGTAAAAAACTAATGAGAAAGTGTTTTAGTAATTTTAATAAATCTTAATTCATTTGTGGCTATGTTAAAACTTCTCGCAAAGTCGACCTATATGATATTAACGGCTTGGTTATGATTTAATATACTGGTAAATTTATTCTTATTGTTTTACTGCTCAAAAGTTTTTAAGGAACATTTAAAATTATTGTTATTAACTTTTGTTTTAATTACAATTTTTTATATTATTGTATATTTAAACAATTTAAACACTATTTAAACTTTGTTTTAATGGTCATTTAATTTTAAACTTGGACTTATCATGTGTTTGTTACCGTGATTTTAATTTTATAAAATATTGTTACATCTTGTTTTTCCTATTGGTGAAAAACAATAATACGTAAATTAGTATTATTTTGTAATAATAAAATGCAAAAAAAATTTACACCAGAACATTTTTAATTAAAATTAACTGACTGATAAATACTTGTATCAAGTTAAACCTAAGGAAAACAAAAACGAGATTTCTTTGATCTTTGTGCTAGACTTGAACCTGGTAAACATGAGTTCGAATCCCACCACCGGCACTAAATATTGGCCTACGTTTGGTTTCGCTAAAATGTCCACTATTGAAAGAAGTTTCCCGTAAAACATTCAAAGTAGTAAAAATAAATAAATAAAATAAACGAAAATAATTTCTGAAACAGAAACTATGAAGTATTAATACAGTTCTGAATTAATCAATTTGTTATTTACAATTGTTATTTACATTCGCGAGGTAAGGCGCGCGTCACGCTACACGTCCATTGGAGCGTTATTCATCCTTTTCTCTTTTCTTCTTTTTTGATGATTATTGCAATGTTTTTGCATTGTAATACGTAACTTGTTTTATTATTATTTTTGCATATTTATAATTTTTGCTTGTTTTCTATAATTGTTAACTTCCACTATCTACCTTGATTTTATCTTGATTTCAAATATTTTTTCTGTCACTAATCCCCCTTTACCTCACCATCCATTTCATTTTTCCCCCTGAAAATTTGAGACAATTTGAGAACCGAGTACTAAAAGGCGTTTTGGCCTACTCAACTCGTGAAAAATCCTGAATCCTGAATCCTGAATAAAATTAAATGTGTTGTGATAAATTTTTTAAATATTTTTTACCAATAGCAGACAGAACGCTAATTATTTTATAACATCTTAGGATAAACTTGCATTCATAAGCGAACAATCAATAATTTTCTAAACTTAAAAAATATGCTTTATTTTTAGGTAAAGAAAAGTAATTAAAACAATTTCTAAATAAATTACAAATTGTTTGCTTGAAGAAAAAGTTATTGTTTTTTTATTTACGGTAAGGAGAGTGTTATTTTTTAATATATGTTTACTTTTTATAAAAAGGGTTGTTTTTAGTTTTTGTAGAACTAATAAGATAGGAATGACAATATTGCACTTACATTGTATTTTTAAAAATTTACTTATAAATTTTAGCATGCTAATGTTATAAAATGCTTAATAAAATAAGTGATATACTAAAAACGTTTACATAAAACTATAAAATTTGATAAATTGAATTAATTCAGAGGCATTTAGTACATAGTTTATACGTTATGACATATGTAGCATCCATTTCTGGTTTAGAGTATTAAACAAATTATAAACTAACCCATAATAATATAATTGGATTTTACTGTAATTTTTACTGCAACATTTCTCGATAATTCTAACATTGAGAAATTAAGTGGATACCATAAACTTGTATTTAAGAATATTAACATTATACTCTATTATTTATTTTAAATCCATGTTACTTTAAACAAGATGGAGAACAAATTAATAATAATAAAATAATTGGAGGTCAATGTTTTAGTACATTTTTTATTATACGCAAAATTTGATGGAATTTGGTTCGATAGGTTTTAATGATTTTTGTAATTATTGTTTTAACATTGAGTGCGGTGCCATAGATTTTTCTAATATTTAAACTGTAAGTTTTTTAGTACTAGCTTTATGTTGCTTTGTTGTAAATAAGGTATCCAATTTCATATCAATCAACTAGAGTAATTTTAATCATGGTAATATTTCTAATAGTCATGTTTACGTAATGCACCAAAACACCTAAACTAACACAACAAGTATCAAGTGTATGGGACATCCGTTTTGACAAATGAGTAACCGTGTGCACAGTGGTAAGACTGGGTGCAAGCATACATTAAGGATATTTAAGGGTAATCTTAAAATATACGTATACTATATGTTGGAATAAAGTAAGTAGCTCTGACAAAAAATCAGACAATCGTACCGTTTACTAGCTACAAATCTTAGTCATACTTTTATGTTTGTTATGTTTACTAAATAAATGCAGTCAACTGCTTAATAGCTGTATACGTATAATAATAATAAACGGTTAACTATGCCATCAACCACAATACATTTTATAAACATTTTCTAAAACTCTATTTTAGTTTCATTTACATGAGTTTAGCAATTAAAATTTATTCATTTTTAGTTTTATTAAAAATAATTAATTATGCATTTATTATTTTTAAAGTTTTTTTATATATTTAGAAGATTTTAAGTTTTTGTAATCTCTATTTTTACATGCGTAATTAAAAAACTGATTTTAAAAAAAATTTTTCTTTTTTAATCTTATAATAATAAAAAAGTTTATTGTTATTATTAAGACACAGAATGCGGTACATTTTGCTTTTATTAAATTTTATCTCCCTAAAAATATATTAAAATTAAAAATTTTTAAATACCTTATTTTATTATTTTTTTAAAAATAAATTTATTTAAAAATATAATACGCTATAATACAACTCTAAATGTATTATGGTAAAGTTTTTTATAATTTTTTATTCTAACTCTTTAACATTTCCTCCTTTCAACTCCCATTTTGTGTTTACTTTTTGATTTTAATAATAGCATTTACATTTTTAATCTGATTTACAGTTTGAAAATAAAACAATGCTCTTAATTTCGCCGAGTTTTACATTTATGTTTCTGTAGATTTAGAGAATATTTTTGTGTTTCCCAATACACCTTATTTTTACATTTAGCCTTTCATTGTTCAAAGAAAATAAAACAAATCAAAACATATTTTTGTCAACAACCTTATAACATCTACGTTTTTCTCTTTATTTTGAATGTTTTACATGTGAATATTTTAACATTTAAAGCGTTGTACATCAGACTACCATGGCACGGTTTTATAAAATTGTACCAATTAGTTGAGCGCGTGACTCAAAACTGTTTTCTGCGAAACCGTAGACAGACTCCGACTAGAAAAGATTAGAAATAAACTACTTAAACAATTTGTAAGTAGTAAGTGCATAAGATCATAAATAAAACAATGTAACCAATTTCAAGTTTGGATAAGAGAGTTTGAGCGTAAATTTAGTATGTAACTTGGCTTGTGCAAATAATCGATGTTGTTACAAAAACAATAAAAGGACGCGATTCTAGCAAACAACGTCAAAGAAGTGATAGTACAACTTAGGTGACCCTGATGAATGAAAGCTGAAAGAAGGCTCAATTGGACAAAGAAAATTATTTGGTGAAATTCTACGTTTACCGCAGGCAAGAATGGTTTTGGAATAAATAATTGATAATAATAAAAGAAAGGTTAGAATAGATCACAGAAAACGTGGTTAAGAACCATTTGAGAAAATGCAACTGAAATCAATGTTTCATGGAATTAAACACAAATGTTTGTTTAATGTTCGATCATATGTTTTTTTTAATTATAGGACTGTGTTCATGTTTCTGCTGTTATTGTTATCTTGTTACTCTATGCTTATTTTTAAGACATAATGGTTTTGCAATAAATAATAATAATAAAAAAATTTATTTGAATTGGTTAACAATATGCACAGTAAAAATATGAAACAGTTATTTTAAAAAAAATTTTAAATAATAAAGCTGATTATTTTTATAATTGTTGGTGTATAGTCATTTTACGTATATTCGTATCCTGAGTACGTATAGTAATACATAAGTATTCGAACACTTCCAATTATTATCTATTACATAAATTTTTATAAAAACAATGATTATTTTAATTAAAAATATAATATATAATACAAATTTTATTATAGTCAAAAGTTGTATAAAACTGATATTTTTAATAATTAAATACAGTAATTTTGTAATGTTCCTCCATTTGTCTGAAGACAACATTTTGTTGATGTTATACATTAATTATAATTCTTACAGAAAATCAAACGTAGAAGCAAACAGTCGATGTTTTAAAGTATTTTAAAGATTATTTGGTGTAATTAGATTTTAAATTATAAGTTCATTTTCCCTATTTACTGTCCGAAAGGTTATCTAATAGAAAATTAATGACAGCAAATGGAAAGTTGATAAACTACAGAAAACGTGGCTAAGAACCATTTGGAGAAATCTAAGTTATGCGATCATCAAATAAAACTTTGGGCAAAACATTTAAGTACAATATATATATATATATAT